>QVTF01010685.1:0-154562 GCA_003573665.1 Oxygymnocypris stewartii | reverse complement strand
TGAAAAAATAACTTTAATAAAAAATAAACTTTTCCCCATTTAACCACTGTTTCGCATTTCAATGTCTCCACACATGCTACATAACACATTATATAACCCTAGAAGTCTTAAGCGTGTCAAAACATTTATAGTTTATAATCAGATCGACATTTTAAACGTTATGACGTTTGTAAGATAGACAAAACAACTAGTAAATAAAGTAAACATGTGTTGTTAAAACTTTTTAAAACTGAAATAATGTTCAGTGGATTTTTTTTAGTAAGCTATTTTTATAAACAATCAACTTTTGTTCACAGCTTGTGAACAGTCTTCACAGCACAAGCCATAGATACGCACCCCCGGGTGGGAGGGAAATTTCCTGATAACAGCGTCTTCAAAAGACAAAACTTCTGTCATTTATTATACAAGCCTTCAAAAACAAAAACCACCTGTCAAAATCATCAAAAACATCAAAACCATCAAAACCACCTGTCAAAATCATCAAAACCTGCTGTCAAAACATCAAAACCATCAAAACCTGCTGTCAAAACATCAAAAACATCAAACCTGCTGTCAAAACATCAAAACCATCAAAACCACCTGTCAAAACATCAAAAACATCAAAACCTGCTGTCAAAACATCAAAAACATCAAAACCTGCTGTCAAAACATCAAAAACATCAAAACCCTGCTGTCAAAAACATCAAAACCATCAAAACCACCTGTCAAAAATCATCAAACCTACTGTCAATAACATCAAACCATCAAAACCACCTGTCAAAAACATCAAAACCTACTGTCATTATAACATGATTGATTATACCGGAAGTCCCGCCTTATACAGGAAGTCCCGCCTTATACAGGAAGTCCCGCCTTATACAGGAAGTCCCGCCTATACAGGAAGTCCCGCCTTATACCGGAAGTCCCGCCTACACACCGGAAGTCCCGCCTTATACCGGAAGTCCCGCCCCTATACCGGAAGCCCCGCCCACCTGTCATCAATCATTTTGACAGGTGGTGTAGTATACTTACTACTGCTGCTTGCTGCCCCGAGTCAAACGAGCCCACCCTCATGTTTCTATGACACTTCTATCCTGAGATATCCCTTTGATCTCTTTCAATGGAAGTCTATGGACGTGTTGCTAAGGTGCTCTAAATGGTTGCTAGGGGCGTGGCTTGATAGCTTCACAATGATCCTGAGATGCTGATTGGTCGTCTGAGTCAATGAGCCCGCCCCCTTGTCTCTATGACACTGTGATCCAGAGTTATGTTCAATTGAAAAGCGGTTCAATTGAAGGACGGCCCATTTCATGGGCCGTCCTACACCATTGAAAGTCAATGGGGCAATTTTAGTACCCTCCTGCCCCCAGGGGCGCAACTTTTACCCCATTTGAGGTATGGTCTTACAGAGCCTGCCAGCCTCTTCAAATGTGGCCAATTTCACATTTCTGTGAAATCCACTCTCTGAGCTACGAGGCGTCAAATTTTTTTCGCAATGTTAAGTCAATGGGGCAACTTTGGGACGCTCCTGCCCCCCAGGGGTGCAACTTTTATACCCCATTTTGAGGTGTGGTCTTACAGAGCCTGCCAGCCTCTTCAAATGTGGCAAATTTCACATTTCTGTGAAATCCAACTCTCTGAGCTACGAGGCGTCAAAGTTTTTTCGCCCATGTTAAGTCAATGCGTTTGATTTTGCCCCTATTTTGCCCCTGGGGCAAACATCGTACCCCGATCGCTATAAAAAGTCATAGCCACACGATTCCCGATTAGGCCGCACGTTTTGACACCCTGCATTCATGGCTCTTGTGACAAAAACTGTGGGAGGAGTAGCGCGCCGAAATAAAAGTGGGAAGAAGAAGAAGAATAATAATAAGTATGAGCAATAACAATACTGTGCTTTGCCATTAAAATGGCAAGCACCATTAACTAGAATGTACATTCCAGAAGAAAATGTGAATGGTGCTTGCAGTGGCAAAAAAACACTACACCCGGTTGCTAGGCGGATTGCTAGGGGTTGTTGCTAGGCGGTTGCTAGGGTGTTCTCGGGTGGTTGCTAGGGCGTTGCTAGGCGGTTGCTAGGATGTTCTGGTGGTTGCTAGGTCCTACACCATAGAAGTCAATGGGGCAACTTTGGGACGCTCCTGCCCCCAGGGGTGCAACTTTACCCCCATTTTGAGATATGGTCCTACAGAGCCTGCCAGCCTCTTCAAATGTGGCAAATTTCACATTTCTGTGAAATCCACTCTCTGAGCTATGAGGCGTCAAAGTTTTTTGCAATGTTAAGTCTATGCGTTTTTTTGGCCGCTATTTTCGCCCCTGGGGCGAACATCGTACCCCCGATCGCTTATAAAAGTCATAGCACACCATTCCCGATTAGGCCCGCACGTTTGACACCTCATTCATGGCTCTGTGGCAAAAACTGCGGGAGGAGTAGCGCGCCGAAGTTTGGTCAGGGCGAATAGTAATAACAATACTAGAATGTACATTTCCAGAAGAAAATGTGAATGGTGCTTGCAGTGGCAAAAAACACCACCCGGTTGCTAGCGCGGTTGCTATGGTTGTTGCTAGGCGGTTGCTAGGGTGTTCTGGGTGGTTGCTAAGGGCGTTGCTAGGCGGTTGCTAGGATGTTCTTGGGTGGTTGCTAGGTCCTACACCATAGAAAGTCAATTGGGGCAACTTTGGGACGCTCCTGCCCCCCAGGGGTGCAACTTATTTACCACCCCATTTTGAGATATGGTCCTACAGAGCCTTCCAGCCTCTTCAAATGTGGCAAATTTCACATTTCTGTGAAATCCACTCTCTGAGCTATGAGGCGTCAAAGGTTTTTCGCAATGTTAAGTCTATGCGTTTTTTTTGGCCGCTATTTCGCCCCTGGGGCGAACATCTACCCCCGATCGCTTATAAAAGTCTAGCACACCATTCCCGATTAGGCCGCACGTTTTGACACCTCATTCATGGCTCTGTGGCAAAAACTGCGGGAGGAGTAGCGCGCCGAAGTTTGGTCAGGGCGAATAGTAATAACAATACTAGAATGTACATTTCCAGAAGAAAATGTGATGGTGCTTGCAGTGGCAAAAAAACACCACCCGGTTGCTAGGCGGGTTGCTAGGGTTGTTGCTAGGCGGTTGCTAGGGTGTTCTGGGTGGTTGCTAGGGACGTTGCTAGGCGGTTGCTAGGATGTTCTTGGGTGGTTGCTAGGTGCCTACACCATAGAAAGTCAATGGGGCAACTTTGGGACGCTCCTGCCCCCCAGGGGTGCAACTTTTACCCCCATTTTGAGGTATGGTCCTACAGAGGCCTGCCAGCCTCTTCAAAATGTGGCCAATTTCACATTTCTGTGAAATCCACTCTCTGGAGCTATGAGGCGTCAAGTTTTTCGCAATGTTAAGGTCTATGCGTTTTTTTTGGCCGCTATTTCGCCCCTGGGGCGAACATCGTACCCCCGATCGCTTATAAAAGTCATAGCACACCATTCCCGATTAGGCCGCACGTTTGACACCTCATTCAGTCATGGCTCTGTGGCAAAAACTTGCGGGAGGAGTAGCGCGCCGAAGTTTGGTCAGGGCGAATAGTAATAACAATACTAGAATGTACATTTCCAGAAGAAAATGTGAATGGTGCTTGCAGTGGCAAAAAACACCACCCGGTTGCTAGCGGTTGCTAGGGTTGTTGCTAGGCGCGTTGCTAGGGTGTTCTGGGTGGTTGCTAGGGGCGGTTGCTAGGCGGTTGCTAGGATGTTCTGGGTGGTTGCTAGGTCCCTACAACCATAGAAAGTCAATGGGGCAACTTTGGGACGCTCCTGCCCCCAGGGGTGCAAACTTTTACCCCATTTTGAGGTATGGTCCTACAGAGCCTGCCAGCCGCTTCAAATGTGGCAAATTTCACATTTCTGTGAAATCCACTCTCTGAGCTATGAGGCGTCAAAGTTTTTCGCAATGTTAAGTCTATGCGTTTTTTTTGCCCGCTATTTTCGCCCCTGGGGCGAACATCGTACCCCCGACTCGCTTATAAAAGTCATAGCAACACCATTCCCGATTAGGGGCCGCACGTATTGACACCTCATTTCATGGCTCTGTGGCAAAAACTGCGGGAGGAGTAGCGCGCCGAGTTTGGTCAAGGGCGAATAGTAATAACAATACTAGAATGTACATTTCCAGAAGAAAGTGAATGGTGCTTGCAGTGGCAAAACTCGGCGCTGGACAGATACTAGTGACTAGCATGTTGCTAGCATATTTTTAGCATGATTAGCATCTTGTTACCATATTGCTAGCATGATTAGCATGTTGCTAGCATGTTGCTAGCATGATTTTATCATGTTTGCTAGCATGATTTTATCATGTTGCTAGTATGATTAGCATGTTGCTAGCATTATTTTAGCATGTCGCTAGTATGATTAGCATGTGCTAGCATGATGTAGCATGATTTTAGCATTATTAGCATGTTGCTTAGCATGTTGCTAGTGTGATTAGCATGTCGCTAGCATGATTAGCATGTTGCTAGCATGTCGCTAGCATGATTTAGCATGTTGGTTAGCATGTTGCTAGCATGATTACCATTTGCTAGCATGTTGCTAGCGTGATTAGCATGTTGCTAGCATGTTGCTAGCATGATTAGCATGTTGCTAGCATGTTGCTAGCATGATAGCATGTTGATAGCAGTTGCTTAGATGATGCTAGCATGATTTTAGCATTATTAGCATGTTGCTAGCATGTTGCCTAGCGTGATTAGCATGTTTTCAGCATGTTGCTAGCATGATTTTAGCGTGATTAGCATGTTTTTTAGCATGTTGCCTAGCATGATTAGCATGTGACTAGCATGTTGCTAGCATGATTAGCATGTTGCTAGCATGTTGCTAGCATGATTTTAGCATGATTAGCATGTTTGCTAGCATTGATTTTAGCGTGATTAGCATGTTGCTAGCATGATTAGCATGTTGCTAGCATGATTAGCATGTTGCTAACATGTTGCTAGAGCATGTTGCTAGCATGATTAGCATGTTGCTAGCATGTTGCTAGCATGATTAGCATGTTGCTAGCATGTTGCTAGCGGGATTAGCATGTTGCTAGCATGTTGCTAGCGTGATAGCATGTTGCTAGCATGATGCTAGCATGATTTAGCTATTATTAGCATGTTGCTAGCATTGTTGCTAGTGTGATTAGCATGTTTTCATAGCATGTTGCTAGCATGATTAGCATGTTGCTAGCATGTTGCTAGCATGATTTTAGCGTGATTAGCATGTTTTTAGCATGTTGCTAGCATGATTAGCATGTGACTAGCATGTTGACTAGCATGTTGCTAGCATGATTTTAGCATGATTAGCATGTTGCTAGCATGATTTAGCGTGATTAGCATGTTGCTAGCATGTTGCTAGCATGATTAGCATGTTCTAGCATGTTGCTAGCATGTTGCTAGCGTGATTAGCATGTTGCTAGCATGTTGCTGCATGATTAGCATGTTGCTAGCATGATTAGCATGTTGCTAGCATGATTAGCATGTTGCTAGCATGTGCTAACATGATGCTAGCATGATTTTAGCATTAGTAGCATGTTGCTAGCATGTTGCTAGCATGATTAGCATGTTGCTAGCATATTGCTAGCATGTTGCCTAGCATGATTTTAGCGTGATTAACATGTTTTTAAGCATGTTGCTAGCATGATTAGCATGTGACTAGCATGTTGCTAGGCATGATTAGCATGTTGCTAGCATGATTTTAGCATGATTAGCATGTTTGCTAACATGATTTTAGCATGATTAGCATGTTGCTAGCATGATTAGCATGTTGCTAGCATGTTGCTAGCATGATTTTAGTGTGATTAGCATGTTTTTAGCAAGTTTGCTAGCATGATTAGCATGTGACTAGCATGTTGTTAGCATGTTGCTAGCATGATTTTAGCATGATTAGCATGTTGCTAGCATGATTTTAGCGTGATTAGCATGTTTGCTAGCATGTTGCTAGCATGATTAGCATGTTGCTAGCATGTTGCTAGCATGATTAGCATTTAGGGTAATCTGAGTGGTTGCTATGTTGTTACTAGGTGGTTTGGTAGTTGTCACAGATGGTTACTATGGAGTTTGTAGCATTTTATTGGCATGATTTATCACTTAGCTAAGCGCTATTAGCATGTAGCTATTCACTGCTAGCATGTGTAGCATGTAGCAAGTCCTGTTTGCTAGCATGAGTCAAAAGAGCCAACCCCCATCTCTATACGATGTTCTGATGCAGAGATATTGGTCTTGCAAAATGGTTGCTAGGGTACTCTGTTTGGTTGCTAGGGAGTGGCTTGGCAGCTGCCAATCATGAAGCTCCAAAGTCAGTGTGAATGTATAAACCAACCCCCATCTCTCTACGATGTTCTGATGCAGAGATATAGGTCTTGCAAAACGGTTTGCTAGGGTACTCTGTTTGGTTGCTAGGGAGTGGCTTGGCAGCTAGCAATCACGATACTCCAAAGGCTTCTTGTCAGTATGAATGATATAAACCAACTCCCACGCCTCTGTGACATTCAGAATGGAAGATATTCCTCTGTGAATTTTGGTTGCTAAGGTGATCGACAATGGTTGCTAGGGCGTGGCCAGTGAGTGTTGAGGTGATTCAGGATTGGCTGCTTGCTGCCCCGAGACAAAGGAGCCCACCCTCATGTTTCTATGACACTTCTATCCTGAGATATCCCTTTGATCTCTTTCAATGGAAGTCTATGGGACGTGTTGCTAAGGTGCTCTAAATGGTTGCTAGGGGCGTGGCTTGATAGCTTCACAATGATCCTGAGATGCTGATTGGTCGTCTGAGTCAAATGAGCCCGCCCCCTTGTCTCTATGACACTGTGATCCAGAGTTATGTTCAATTGAAAAGCGGTTTCAAGTCAATGGGGCAACTTTGGGACGTTCTTGCCCCCCAGGGGTGCAAGTTTTACCCCATTGTGTGGTATGTTCTTACAGAGCCCGTCAGCCTCTTCAAATGTGGCAAATTTCACATTTCTACGAAATCCACTCTCTGAGCTATGAGTCTGTGAATTTTGGTTGCTAAGGTGGTCGACAATGGTTGCTAGGGCGTGGCCAGTGTGTGTTGAGGTGATTCAGGATTGGCTGCTTGCTGCCCCGAGTCAAACGAGCCCACCCTCATGTTTCTATGACACTTCTATCCTGAGATATCCCTTTGATCTCTTTCAATGGAAGTCAATGGGACGTGTTGCTAAGGTGCTCTAAATGGTTGCTAGGGGCGTGGCTTGATAGCTTCACAATGATCCTGAGATGCTGATTGGTCGTCTGAGTCAAATGAGCCCGCCCCCTTGTCTCTATGACACTGTGATCCAGAGTTATGTTCAATTGAAAGGACGGCCCATTTCATGGGCCGTCCTACACCATTGAAAGTCAATGGGGCAAATTTTAGTACCCTCCTGCCCCCCAGGGGTGCAACTTTTACCCCATTTTGAGGTATGGTCTTACAGAGCCTGCCAGCCTCTTCAAATGTGGCCAATTTCACATTTCTGTGAAATCCACTCTCTGAGCTACGAGGCATCAAATTTTTTTCGCAATGTTAAGTCAATGGGGCAACTTTGGGACGCTCCTGCCCCCCAGGGGTGCAACTTTTACCCCATTTTGAGGTGTGGTCTTACAGAGCCTGCCAGCCTCTTCAAATGTGGCAAATTTCAAACTTCTGTGAAATCCACTCTCTGAGCTACGAGGCGTCAAAATTTTTCGCCATGTTAAGTCAATGCGTTTGATTTTGCCCCTATTTTGCCCCTGGGGCAAACATCGTACCCCCGATCGCTTATAAAAGTCATAGCACACGATTCCCGATTAGGCCGCACGTTTTGACACCTCATTCATGGCTCTGTGACAAAAACTGTGGGAGGAGTAGCGCGCCGAAATAAAAGTGGAAGAAGAAGAAGAAGAATAATAAGTATGAGCAATAACATACTGTGCTTTGCCATTAAAATGGCAAGCACCATTAACTAGAATGTACATTTCCAGAGAAAATGTGAAATGGTGCTTGCAGTGGCAAAAAACACCACCCGGTTGCTAGGGGCGTTGCTAGGGTTGTTGCTAGGCGGTTGCTAGGGTGTTCTGGGTGGTTGCTAGGTCGTTGCTAGGCGGTTGCTAGGATGTTCTGGGTGGTTGCTAGGTCATTTCATGGGCCGTCCTACACCATAGAAAGTCAATGGGGCAACTTTGGGACGCTCCTGCCCCCCAAGGGTGCAACTTTAACCCCATTTTGAGGTATGGTCTTACAGAGCCTGCCAGCCTCTTCAAATGTGGCAAATTTCACATTTCTGTGAAATCCACTCTCTGAGCTACGAGGCGTCAAAGTTTTTCGCAATGTTAAGTCTATGCGTTTTTTTTTGGCCGCTATTTCGCCCCTGGGGTGAACATCGTACCCCCGATCGCTTATAAAAGTCATAGCACACCATTCCCGATTAGGCCGCACGTTTTGACACCTCATTCATGGCTCTGTGGCAAAAACTGCGGGAGGAGTAGCGCGCCGAAGTTTGGTCAGGGCGAATAGTAATTACAATACTAGAATGTACATTTCCAGAAGAAAATGTGAATGGTGCTTGCAGTGGCAAAAAACACCACCCGGTTGCTAGGCGGTTGCTAGGGTGTTCTGGGTGGTTGCTAGGGCGTTGCTAGGCGGTTGCTAGGATGTTCTGGGTGGTTGCTAGGTCCTACACCATAGAAAGTCAATGGGGCAACTTTGGGACGCTCCTGCCCCCCAGGGGTGCAACTTTTACCCCATTTTGAGGTATGGTCCTACAGAGCCTGCCAGCCTCTTCAAATGTGGCAAATTTCACATTTCTGTGAAATCCACTCTCTGAGCTATGAGGCGTCAACGTTTTTCGCAATGTTAAGTCTATGCGTTTTTTTTGGCCGCTATTTCGCCCCTGGGGCGAACATCGTACCCCCGATCGCTTATAAAAGTCATAGCACACCATTCCCGATTAGGCCGCACGTTTTGACACCTCATTCATGGCTCTGTGGCAAAAACTGCGGGAGGAGTAGCGCGCCGAAGTTTGGTCAGGGCGAATAGTAATAACAATACTAGAATGTACATTTCCTGAAGAAAATGTGAATGGTGCTTGCAGTGGCAAAACTCGGCGCTGGACAGATACTAGTGACTAGCATGTTTGCTATCATATTTTTAGCATGATTAGCATCTTGTTACCATGTTGCTAGCATGATTAGCATGTTGCTAGCATGTTGCTAGCATTATTTTATCATGTTGCTAGCATGATTTATCATGTTTGCTAGTATGATTAGCATGTCGCTAGCATGATTAGATGTTGCTAGCATGATTAGCATATGGTTAGCATGTTGCTAGCATTATTCTAGCATGTTGCTAGCATGATTAGCATGTTGCTAGCATGATTAGCATGTTGCTAACATGTCGCTAGCATGATTCTAGCATGTTGCTAGCATGATTAGCATGTTGTTAGCATGTTGCTAGCATGATTTTAGCATGATTAGCATGTTTGCTAACATGATTTTTAGCGTGATTAGCATGTTGCTAGCATGTTAATAGCATGATTAGCATGTTGCTAGCATGTTGCTGGCATTATTTTAGCATGATTAGCATGTTGCTAGCATGATTTTAGCATGATTAGCATGTTGCTAGCATGATTTTAGCATGATTAGCATGTTGCTAGCATGTTGCTAGCATGATTAGCATGTTGCTAGCATGTTGCTAGCATGATTAGCATGTTGCTAGCATGATTTTAGCATGATTAGCATGTTGCTAGCATGTTGCTAGCATGATTAGCATGTTGCTAGCATGATTAGCATGTTGCTAGCATGTTGCTAGCATGTTGCTAGCATGATTAGCATGTTTGCTAGCATGTTGCTAGCATGATTTTAGCGTGATTAGCATGTTTTTAGCATGTTGCTAGCATGATTAGCATGTGACTAGCATGTTGCTAGCATGATTAGCATGTTGCTAGCATGTTGCTAGCATGATTTTAGCATGATTAGCATGTTTGCTAACATGATTTTAGCGTGATTAGCATGTTGCTAGCATGTTGCTAGCATGATTAGCATGTTGCTAGCATGTTGCTAGCATGATTTTAGCGTGATTTGCATGTTTTTAGCATGTTGCTAGCATGATAGCATGTGACTAGCATGTTTGCTAGCATGTTGCTAGCATGATGTAGCATGTTGCTAGCATGATTTTAGGCATGATTAGCATGTTGCTAGCATGATTTTAGCGTGATTAGCATGTTGCTAGCATGATTAGCATGTTGCTAGCATGTTGCTAGCATGATTAGCATGTTGCTAGCATGTTGCTAGCATGATGCTAGCATGATTTTAGCATTATTAGCATGTTGCTAGCATGTTGCTAGCATGATTAGCATGTTGCTAGCATGTTGCTAGCATGATTTTAGCGTGATTAGCATGTTTTTAGCATGTTGCTAGCATGATTAGCATGTGACTAGCATGTTGCTAGCATGATTAGCATGTTGCTAGCATGTTGCTAGCATGATTTTAGCATGATTAGCATGTTTGCTAACATGATTTTAGCGTGATTAGCATGTTGCAAGCATGTTGCTAGCATGATTAGCATGTTGCTAGCATGTTGCTAGCATGATTTTAGCGTGATTTGCATGTTTTTTAGCATGTTTGCTAGCATGATTAGCATGTGACTAGCATGTTTGCTAGCATGATTAGCATGTGACTAGCATGTTGCTAGCATGTTGCTAGCATGATTAGCATGTTGCTAGCATGATTTTATCATGATTAGCATGTTGCTAGCATGATTTTAGCGTGATTAGCATGTTGCTAGCATGATTAGCATGTTGCTAGCATGATTAGCATTTAGGGTAATCTGAGTGGTTGCTATGTTGTTACTAGGTGGTTGGTAGTTGTCACAGATGGTTACTATGGAGTTTGTAGCATTTTATTGGCATGATTTAATACTTAGCTAAGCGCTATTAGCATGTAGCTATTCACTGCTAGCATGTCTAGCATGTAGCAAGTCCTGTTTGCTAGCATGAGTCAAAAGAGCCAACCCCCATCTCTATACGATGTTCTGATGCAGAGATATTGGTCTTGCAAAACGGTTGCTAGGGTACTCTGTTTGGTTGTTAGGGAGTGGCTTGGCAGCTGCCAATCATGAAGCTCCAAAGTCAGTGTGAATGTATAAACCAACCCCCATCTCTATACGATGTTCTGATGCAGAGATATAGGTCTTGCAAAACGGTTGCTAGGGTACTCTGTTTGGTTGCTAGGGAGTGGCTTGGCAGCTAGCAATCACGATACTCCAAAGGCTTCTTGTCAGTGTGAATTATATAAACCAACTCCCACGCCTCTGTGACATTCAGAATGGAAGATATTCCTCTGTGAATTTTGGTTGCTAAGGTGGTCGACAATGGTTGCTAGGGCGTGGCCAGTGAGTGTTGAGGTGATTCAGGATTGGCTGCTTGCTGCCCCGAGTCAAACGAGCCCACCCTCATGTTTCTATGACACTTCTATCCTGAGATATCCCTTTGATCTCTTTCAATGGAAGTCTATGGGACGTGTTGCTAAGGTGCTCTAAATGGTTGCTAGGGGCGTGGCTTGATAGCTTCACAATGATCTTGAGATGCTGATTGGTCGTCTGAGTCAAATGAGCCTGCCCCCTTGTCTCTATGACACTGTGATCCAGAGTTATGTTCAATTGAAAAGCGGTTTCAAGTCAATGGGGCAACTTTGGGACGTTCTTGCCCCCCAGGGGTGCAAGTTTTACCCCATTGTGTGGTATGTTCTTACAGAGCCCGTCAGCCTCTTCAAATGTGGCAAATTTCACATTTCTACGAAATCCACTCTCTGAGCTATGAGTCTGTGAATTTTGGTTGCTAAGGTGGTCGACAATGGTTGCTAGGGCGTGGCCAGTGTGTGTTGAGGTGATTCAGGATTGGCTGCTTGCTGCCCCGAGTCAAACGAGCCCACCCTCATGTTTCTATGACACTTCTATCCTGAGATATCCCTTTGATCTCTTTCAATGGAAGTCAATGGGACGTGTTGCTAAGGTGCTCTAAATGGTTGCTAGGGGCGTGGCTTGATAGCTTCACAATGATCCTGAGATGCTGATTGGTCGTCTGAGTCAAATGAGCCCGCCCCCTTGTCTCTATGACACTGTGATCCAGAGTTATGTTCAATTGAAAAGCGGTTCAATTGAGAGGACGGCCCATTTCATGGGCCGTCCTACACCATTGAAAGTCAATGGGGCAAATTTTAGTACCCTCCTGCCCCCCAGGGGTGCAACTTTTACCCCATTTTGAGGTATGGTCTTACAGAGCCTGCCAGCCTCTTCAAATGTGGCCAATTTCACATTTCTGTGAAATCCACTCTCTGAGCTACGAGGCGTCAAATTTTTTTCGCAATGTTAAGTCAATGGGGCAACTTTGGGACGCTCCTGCCCCCCAGGGGTGCAACTTTTACCCCATTTTGAGGTGTGGTCTTACAGAGCCTGCCAGCCTCTTCAAATGTGGCAAATTTCAAACTTCTGTGAAATCCACTCTCTGAGCTACGAGGCGTCAAAGTTTTTCGCCATGTTAAGTCAATGCGTTTGATTTTGCCCCTATTTTGCCCCTGGGGCAAACATCGTACCCCCGATCGCTTATAAAAGTCATAGCACACGATTCCCGATTAGGCCGCACGTTTTGACACCTCATTCATGGCTCTGTGACAAAAACTGTGGGAGGAGTAGCGCGCCGAAATAAAAGTGGAAGAAGAAGAAGAAGAAGAAGAATAATAAGTATGAGCAATAACAATACTGTGCTTTGCCATTAAAATGGCAAGCACCATTAACTAGAATGTACATTTCCAGAAGAAAATGTGAAATGGTGCTTGCAGTGGCAAAAAACACCACCCGGTTGCTAGGGTAATGTAAGGCGTTGCTAGGTGGTTGCTAGGGTAATCTGGGTGGTTGCTATGGTGTTACTAGGTGGTTGGTAGTTGTCACAGATGGTTACTATGGAGTTTGTAGCATTTTATTGGCATGATTTAGCACTTAGCTAAGCGCTATTAGCATGTAGCTATTCACTGCTAGCATGTGTAGCATGTAGCAAGTCCTGTTTGCTAGCATGAGTCAAAAGAGCCAACCCCCATCTCTATACGATGTTCTGATGCAGAGATATTGGTCTTGCAAAACGGTTGCTAGGGTGTTCTGGGTGGTTGCTAGGGTGTTGCTAGGGTGTTCTGGGTGGTTGCTAGGGTGTTGCTAGGTGGTTGCTAGGGTGTTCTGGGTGGTTGCTAGGCGGTTGCTAGGTGGTTGCTAGGGTGTTCTGGGTGGTTGCTAGGGCGTTGCTAGGCGGTTGCTAGGGTGTTCTGGGTGGTTGCTAGGGTGTTGCTAGGTGGTTGCTAGGGTGTTCTGGGTGGTTGCTAGGGTGTTGCTAGGTGGTTGCTAGGGTGTTCTGGGTGGTTGCTAGGGTGTTGCTAGGTGGTTGCTAGGGTGTTCTGGGTGGTTGCTAGGGCGTTGCTAGGTGGTTGCTAGGGTGTTCTGGGTGGTTGCTAGTGCGTTGCTAGGCGGTTGCTAGGGTGTTCTGGGTGGTTGCTAGGCGGTTGCTAGGTGGTTGCTAGGGTGTTCTGGGTGGTTGCTAGGGTGTTGCTAGGTGGTTGGTAGGGTGTTCTGGGTGGTTGCTAGGGCGTTGCTAGGGTGTTCTGGGTGGTCGCTAGGGTGTTGCTAGGTGGTTGCTAGGGTGTTCTGGGTGGTTGCTAGGGAGTTGCTAGGTGGTTGCTAGGGTAATCTGGGTGGTTGCTAGGCGGTTGCTAGGGTGTTCTGGGTGGTTGCTAGGGTGTTCTGGGTGGTTGCTAGGGTGTTGCTAGGTGGTTGCTAGGGTGTTCTGGGTGGTTGCTAGGGCGTTGCTAGGTGGTTACTAGGGTGTTCTGGGTGGTTGCTAGGCGGTTGCTAGGGTGTTCTGGGTGGTTGCTAGGGTGTTGCTAGGTGGTTGCTAGGGTGTTCTGGGTGGTTGCTAGGTGGTTGCTAGGGTGTTCTGGGTGGTTGCTAGGGTGTTGCTAGGTGGTTGCTAGGGTGTTCTGGGTGGTTGCTAGGCGGTTGCTAGGGTGTTCTGGGTGGTTGCTAGGGTGTTGCTAGGCGGTTGCTAGGGTGTTCTGGGTGGTTGCTAGGGTGTTGCTAGGTGGTTGCTAGGGTGTTCTGGGTGGTTGCTAGGCGGTTGCTAGGGTGTTCTGTGTGGTTGCTAGGGTGTTGCTAGGTGGTTGCTAGGGTGTTCTGGGTGGTTGCTAGGCGGTTGCTAGGGTGTTCTGGGTGGTTGCTAGGGTGTTGCTAGGCGGTTGCTAGGGTGTTCTGGGTGGTTTCTAGGGCGTTGCTAGGCAGTTGCTAGGGTGTTCTGGGTGGTTTCTAGGCAGTTGCTAGGGTGTTCGGGCGGTTGCTAGGGTGTTATGTGTGGTTGCTATGGTGTTACTAGGTGGTTGGTGGTTGTCACAGATGGTTACTATGGAGTTTGTAGCATTTTATTGGCATGATTTAGCACTTAGCTAAGCGCTATTAGCATGTAGCTATTCACTGCTAGCATGTGTAGCATGTAGCAAGTCCTGTTTGCTAGCATGAGTCAAAAGAGCCAACCCCCATCTCTATACGATGTTCTGATGCAGAGATATTGGTCTTGCAAAACGGTTGCTAGGGTACTCTGTTTGGTTGCTAGGGAGTGGCTTGGCAGCTGCCAATCATGAAGCTCCAAAGTCAGTGTGAATGTATAAACCAACCCCCATCTCTCTACGATGTTCTGATGCAGAGATAGAGGTCTTGCAAAACGGTTGCTAGGGTACTCTGTTTGGTTGCTAGGGAGTGGCTTGGCAGCTAGCAATCACGATACTCCAAAGGCTTCTTGTCAGTATGAATGATATAAACCAACTCCCACGCCTCTGTGACATTCAGAATGGAAGATATTCCTCTGTGAATTTTGGTTGCTAAGGTGCTCGACAATGGTTGCTAGGGCGTGGCCAGTGAGTGTTGAGGTGATTCAGGATTGGCTGCTTGCTGCCCCGAGACAAACGAGCCCACCCTCATGTTTCTATGACACTTCTATCCTGAGATATCCCTTTGATCTCTTTCAATGGAAGTCTATGGGACGTGTTGCTAAGGTGCTCTAAATGGTTGCTAGGGGCGTGGCTTGATAGCTTCACAATGATCCTGAGATGCTGATTGGTCGTCTGAGTCAAATGAGCCCGCCCCCTTGTCTCTATGACACTGTGATCCAGAGTTATGTTCAATTGAAAAGCGGTTTCAAGTCAATGGGGCAACTTTGGGACGCTCTTGCCCCCCAGGGGTGCAAGTTTTACCCCATTGTGTGGTATGTTCTTACAGAGCCCATCAGCCTCTTCAAATGTGGCAAATTTCACATTTCTACGAAATCCACTCTCTGAGCTATGAGTCTGTGAATTTTGGTTGCTAAGGTGGTCGACAATGGTTGCTAGGGCGTGGCCAGTGTGTGTTGAGGTGATTCAGGATTGGCTGCTTGCTGCCCCGAGTCAAACGAGCCACCCCTCATGTTTCTATGACACTTCTATCCTGAGATATCCCTTTGATCTCTTTCAATGGAAGTCTATGGGACGTGTTGCTAAGGTGCTCTAAATGGTTGCTAGGGGCGTGGCTTGATAGCTTCACAATGATCCTGAGATGCTGATTGGTCGTCTGAGTCAAATGAGCCCGCCCCCTTGTCTCTATGACACTGTGATCCAGAGTTATGTTCAATTGAAAAGCGGTTCAATTGAGAGGACGGCCCATTTCATGGGCCGTCCTACACCATTGAAAGTCAATGGGGCAAATTTTAGTACCCTCCTGCCCCCCAGGGGTGCAACTTTTACCCCATTTTGAGGTATGGTCTTACAGAGCCTGCCAGCCTCTTCAAATGTGGCAAATTTCACATTTCTGTGAAATCCACTCTCTGAGCTACGAGGCGTCAAAAGTTTTTCGCAATGTAAAGTCAATGGGGCAACTTTGGGACACTCCTGCCCCCCAGGGTTGCAACTTTTACCCCATTTTGAGGTATGGTCTTACAGAGCCTGCCAGCCCCTTGAAATGTGGCAAATTTCACATTTCTGTGAAATCCACTCTCTGAGCTACGAGGCGTCAAAGTTTTTCTCAATGTTAAGTCTATGCGTTTTTTTTGCCCCTATTTTGCCCCTGGGGCAAACATCGTACCCCCGATCGCTTATAAAAGTCATAGCACACGATTCCCGATTAGGCCGCACGTTTTGACACCTCATTCATGGCTCTGTGACAAAAACTGTGGGAGGAGTAGCGCGCCGAAATAAAAGTGGAAGAAGAAGAAGAAGAAGAATAATAAGTATGAGCAATAACAATACTGTGATTTGCCATTAAAATGGCAAGCACCATTAACTAGAATGTACATTTCCAGAAGAAAATGTGAATGGTGCTTGCAGTGGCAAAACTCGGCGCTGGACAGATACTAGTGACTAGCATGTTTGCTAGCATATTTTTAGCATGATTAGCATCTTGTTACCATATTGCTAGCATGATTAGCATGTTGTTAGCATGATTTTATCATGTTGCTAGTATGATTAGCATGTTGCTAGCATTATTTTAGCATGTCGCTAGCATTATTAGCATGTTGCTAGCATGATTAGCATATGGCTAGCATGTTGCTAGCATTATTCTAGCATGTTGCTAGCATGATTAGCATGTTGCTAACATGTCGCTAGCATGATTCTAGCATGTTGCTAGCATGATTAGCATGTTGCTAGCATGATTAGCATGTTGCTAGCATGATTAGCATGTTGCTAGCATGTTGCTAGCATGATTAGCATGTTGTTAGCATGTTGCTAGCATGATTAGCATTGTTGCTAGCATGTTGCTAGCATGATTAGCATGTTGCTAGCATTATTAGCATGTTGCTAGCATGTTGCTAGCATGATTAGCATGTTGCTAGCATGTTGCTAGCATGATTAGCATGTTGCTAGCATGGTGTTAACATGATTCTAGCATGTCGCTAACATGATTAGCATGTTGCTAGCATGTTGCTAGCATGTTGCTAGCATGATTAGCATGTTGCTAGCATGTTGCTAGCATGATTAGCATGTTGCTAGCATGATTAGCATGTTTCTAGCATGTTGCTAGCATGTTGCTAGCGTGATTAGCATGTTGCTAGCATGTTGCTAGCATGATTAGCATGTTGCTAGCATGTTGCTAGCATGATTAGCATGTTGCTAGCATGTTGCTAGCATGATTAGCATGTTGCTAGCATATTGCTAGCATGATGCTAGCATGTTGCTAGCATGATTTTAGCATTATTAGCATGTTGCTAGCATGTTGCTAGCATGTTGCTAGCATGATTTTAGCGTGATTAGCATGTTTTTAGCATGTTGCTAGCATGATTAGCATGTGACTAGCATGTTGCTAGCATGATTAGCATGTTGCTAGCATGTTGCTAGCATGATTTTAGCATGATTAGCATGTTTGCTAACATGATTTTAGCGTGATTAGCATGTTGCTAGCATGTTGCTAGCATGATTAGCATGTTGCTAGCATGTTGCTAGCATGTTGCTAACATGAT
Organism: Oxygymnocypris stewartii; assembly: GCA_003573665.1. Lineage (NCBI taxonomy): Eukaryota > Metazoa > Chordata > Actinopteri > Cypriniformes > Cyprinidae > Oxygymnocypris > Oxygymnocypris stewartii. The sequence continues at coordinate 137,082 of QVTF01010685.1, read as the reverse complement.
TAGCATGTTGCTAGCATGATTTTAGCATGATTAGCATGTTGCTAACATGATTTTAGCGTGATTAGCATGTTGCTAGCATGATTAGCATGTTGCTAGCATGTTGCTAGCATGATTAGCATTTAGGGTAATCTGAGTGGTTGCTATGTTGTTACTAGGTGGTTGGTAGTTGTCACAGATGGTTACTATGGAGTTTGTAGCATTTTATTGGCATGATTTAATACTTAGCTAAGCGCTATTAGCATGTAGCTATTCACTGCTAGCATGTCTAGCATGTAGCAAGTCCTGTTTGCTAGCATGAGTCAAAAGAGCCAACCCCCATCTCTATACGATGTTCTGATGCAGAGGTATTGGTCTTGCAAAACGGTTGCTAGGGTACTCTGTTTGGTTGTTAGGGAGTGGCTTGGCAGCTGCCAATCATGAAGCTCCAAAGTCAGTGTGAATGTATAAACCAACCCCCATCTCTATACGATGTTCTGATGCAGAGATATAGGTCTTGCAAAACGGTTGCTAGGGTACTCTGTTTGGTTGCTAGGGAGTGGCTTGGCAGCTAGCAATCACGATACTCCAAAGGCTTCTTGTCAGTATGAATGATATAAACCAACTCCCACGCCTCTGTGACATTCAGAATGGAAGATATTCCTCTGTGAATTTTGGTTGCTAAGGTGATCGACAATGGTTGCTAGGGCGTGGCCAGTGAGTGTTGAGGTGATTCAGGATTGGCTGCTTGCTGCCCCGAGACAAAGGAGCCCACCCTCATGTTTCTATGACACTTCTATCCTGAGATATCCCTTTGATCTCTTTCAATGGAAGTCTATGGGACGTGTTGCTAAGGTGCTCTAAATGGTTGCTAGGGGCGTGGCTTGATAGCTTCACAATGATCCTGAGATGCTGATTGGTCGTCTGAGTCAAATGAGCCCGCCCCCTTGTCTCTATGACACTGTGATCCAGAGTTATGTTCAATTGAAAAGCGGTTTCAAGTCAATGGGGCAACTTTGGGACGCTCTTGCCCCCCAGGGGTGCAAGTTTTACCCCATTGTGTGGTATGTTCTTACAGAGCCCGTCAGCCTCTTCAAATGTGGCAAATTTCACATTTCTACGAAATCCACTCTCTGAGCTATGAGTCTGTGAATTTTGGTTGCTAAGGTGGTCGACAATGGTTGCTAGGGCGTGGCCAGTGTGTGTTGAGGTGATTCAGGATTGGCTGCTTGCTGCTCCGAGTCAAACGAGCCCACCCTCATGTTTCTATGACACTTCAATCCTGAGATATCCCTTTGATCTCTTTCAATGGAAGTCAATGGGACGTGTTGCTAAGGTGCTCTAAATGGTTGCTAGGGGCATGGCTTGATAGCTTCACAATGATCCTGAGATGCTGATTGGTCGTCTGAGTCAAATGAGCCCGCCCCCTTGTCTCTATGACACTGTGATCCAGAGTTATGTTCAATTGAAAAGCGGTTCAATTGAAAGGACGGCCCATTTCATGGGCCGTCCTACACCATTGAAAGTCAATGGGGCAAATTTTAGTACCCTCCTGCCCCCCAGGGGTGCAACTTTTACCCCATTTTGAGGTATGGTCTTACAGAGCCTGCCAGCCTCTTCAAATGTGGCCAATTTCACATTTCTGTGAAATCCACTCTCTGAGCTACGAGGCATCAAATTTTTTTCGCAATGTTAAGTCAATGGGGCAACTTTGGGACGCTCCTGCCCCCCAGGGGTGCAACTTTTACCCCATTTTGAGGTGTGGTCTTACAGAGCCTGCCAGCCTCTTCAAATGTGGCAAATTTCAAACTTCTGTGAAATCCACTCTCTGAGCTACGAGGCGTCAAAGTTTTTCGCCATGTTAAGTCAATGCGTTTGATTTTGCCCCTATTTTGCCCCTGGGGCAAAACATCGTACCCCCGATCGCTTATAAAAGTCATAGCACACGATTCCCGATTAGGCCGCACGTTTTGACACCTCATTCATGGCTCTGTGACAAAAACTGTGGGAGGAGTAGCGCGCCGAAATAAAAGTGGAAGAAGAAGAAGAATAATAATAAGTATGAGCAATAACAATACTGTGCTTTGCCATTAAAATGGCAAGCACCATTAACTAGAATGTACATTTCCAGAAGAAAATGTGAATGGTGCTTGCAGTGGCAAAACTCGGCGCTGGACAGATACTAGTGACTAGCATGTTTGCTAGCATATTTTTAGCATGATTAGCATCTTGTTACCATATTGCTAGCATGATTAGCATGTTGCTAGCATGTTGCTAGCATGATTTTATCATGTTGCTAGCATGATTTTATCATGTTGCTAGTATGATTAGCATGTTGCTAGCATTATTGTAGCATGTCGCTAGCATGATTAGCATGTTGCTAGCATGATTATCATATGGCTAGCATGTTGCTAGCATTATTCTAGCATGTTGCTAGCATGATTAGCATGTTGCTAACATGATTAGCATGTTTGCTAACATGTCGCTAGCATGTTGTTAGCATGTCGCTTGCATGATTCTAGCATGTTGCTAGCATGATTAGCATGTTGTTAGCATGTCGTTAGCATGATTAGCATGTTGCTAGCATGTTGCTAGCATGATTAGCATGTTGTTAGCATGTTGCTAGCATGATTAGCATTGTTGTTAGCATGTTGCTAGCATGATTAGCATGTTGCTAGCATGATTAGCATGTTGCTAGAATGTTGTTAGCATGATTAGCATGTTGTTAGCATGTTGCTAGCATGATTAGCATGTTGCTAGCATGTTGTTAACATGATTCTAACATGTCGCTAACATGATTAGCATGTTGCTAGCATGTTGCTAGCATGATTAGCATGTTGCTAGCATGTTGTTAACATGATTAGCATGTTGCTAGCATGTTGCTAGCATGATTAGCATGTTGCTAGCATGATTAGCATGTTTCTAGCATGTTTCTAGCATGTTGCTAGCATGTTGCTAGCGTGATTAGCATGTTGCTAGCATGTTGCTAGCATGATTAGCATATTGCTAGCATGTTGCTAGCATGATTAGCATGTTGCTAGCATGATGCTAGCATGATTTTAGCATTATTAGCATGTTGCTAGCATGTTGCTAGCGTGATTAGCAGGTTTCTAGCATGTTGCTAGCATGATTTTAGCGTGATTAGCATGTTTTTAGCATGTTGCTACCATGATTAGCATGTGACTAGCATGTTGTTAGCATGATTAGCATGTTGCTAGCATGTTGCTAGCATGATTAGCATGTTGCTAGCATGTTGCTAGCATGATTAGCATGTTGCTAGCATGATGCTAGCATGATGCTAGCATGATTTTAGCATTATTAGCATGTTGCTAGCATGTTGCTAGCGTGATTAGCATGTTTCTAGCATGTTGCTAGCATGATTTTAGCGTGATTAGCATGTTTTTAGCATGTTGCTAGCATGATTAGCATGTGACTAGCATGTTGCTAGCATGATTAGCATGTTTGCTAGCATGATTTTAGCGTGATTAGCATGTTGCTAGCATGATTAGCATGTTGCTAGCATGATTAGCATGTTGCTAGCTTGTTGCTAGCATGTTGCTAGCATGATTAGCATGTTGCTAGCATGTTGCTAGCATGGCTAGCATGTTGCTAACGTGATTAGCATGTTGCTAGCATGATTAGCATGTTGCTAGCATGTTGCTAGCATGATGCTAGCATGATTTTAGCATTATTAGCATGTTGCTAGCATGTTGCTAGTGTGATTAGCATGTTTCTAGCATGTTGCTAGCATGATTAGCATGTTGCTAGCATGTTGCTAGCATGATTTTAGCGTGATTAGCATGTTTTTAGCATGTTGCTAGCATGATTAGCATGTGACTAGCATGTTGCTAACATGTTGCCAGCATGATTAGCATGTTGCTAGCATGATTTTAGCATGATTAGCATGTTGCTAGCATGTTGCTAGCATGATTAGCATGTTGCTAGCATGTTGCTAGCATGATTAGCATGTTGCTAGCATGTTGCTAGCATGATTTTAGCATGATTAGCATGTTGCTAACATGTTGCTAGCATTATTAGCATGTTGTTAGCATGTTGCTAGCATGATTAGCATGTTGCTAGCATGTTGCTAGCATTATTAGCATGTTGCTAGCATGATTTTAGCATGATTAGCATGTTGCTAGCATGTTGCTAGCGTGATTAGCATGTTGCTAGCTTGTTTTTAGCATGATTAGCATGTTGCTAGCATGTTACTAGCATGTTGGTAGCGTGATTAGCATGTTGCTAACATGATTTTAGCATGATTAGCATGTTGCTAGCATGTTGCTAGCGTGATTAGCATGTTGCTAGCATGATTAGCATGTTGCTAGCATGTTACTAGCATGTTGCTAGCGTGATTAGCATGTTGCTAGCATGTTGCTAGCATGATTAGCATGTTGCTAGCATGTTGCTAGCATGATTTTAGCATGATTAGCATGTTGCTAGCATGTTGCTAGCGTGATTAGCATGTTGCTAGCATGATTTTAGCATGATTAGCATGTTGCTAGCATGTTTTTAGCATGATTAGCATGTTGCTAGTATGTTTTTAGCATTATTAGCATGTTGCTAGCATGATTTTAGCATGATTAGCATGTTGCTAGCATGTTGCCAGCATGATTAGCAAGTGACTAGCATGTTGCTAGCATAGATGTTGTAGTTTAAACCTATATGCTATTTGTAGTTTATTTGTAGTTTATTTGTAGTTAAACCATTGTAGTTTCAACCTATATGCTATTTCATGGGCCGTCCCCTCACCATGTAAGTCTATGGGACAATTTTGGGGGGCTCTTGCGCCCCAGGGGTAAAACTTATACCCCACTGCGGAGTATGATCTCGCTCAGCTTGATAGCCTCTTCAAATGTTGTGATTCACAAGTTTCTACGAAATTCTCGCTCTGCGCTACAACCCGTCGAAGTTTTCCGCCATGCATTGTCGATGCGTTTTTTTGCGCGGTTTTTCGCTAATTGTACGATTAGCATAAACCCGATCGCTTAGAAAAGATATAGCACACCCCGCGAGATCAGTCTGAAGATTTGGGATGAGTTTGGAGTCTGTAGAGTTAAAGCTCTAGGAGGAGTAGCAGTCAGAAATTTAGTCTCAGAAGAATAATAATAACTAGATAAAAAAGTTTGTGAACAAACTTTAAGTTGGCTTGCGAAAGCCGGACCAGAAAGTTTTAAAAAGTTTAAAAAGTTTAAAAAGTTTAAAAAGTTTTATAAGTTTAAGTTTTAAAAGTTTTATAAGTTTTAAAAGTTTAAGTTTTAATAGTTAAAAAAGTTTAAGTTTTAAAAGTTTATGCTTTATTAGTTTTAAAAGTTTGTTTTAATAGTTTTAAAAGTTTTAAAAGTTTAAGTTTTAAAAGTAGCGAATAAGTTAGGCTAGCATGATTAGAATGTTTTGCTAGCATGATTAGCATGTTGCTAGCATGTTGCTAGCGTGATTAGCATGTTGCTACCATGATTTTAGCATGATTAGCATTTTGCTAGCATGTTGCTAGCGTGATTAACATGTTGCTAGCGTGATTAGCATGTTGCTAGCTTGTTTTTAGCATGATTAGCATGTTGCTAGCGTGATTAGCATGTTGCTAGCATGTTGGTAGCGTGATTAGCATGTTGCTAGCATGTTGCTAGCATGTTGCTAGAATGTTGCTAGCGTGATTAGCATGTTGCTAGCATGTTGCTAGCATGATTAGCATGTTACTAGCATGTTGCTAGCATGATTAACATGTTGTTAGCATGTTTTTAGCATGATTAGCATGTTGCTAGCATGTTGCTAGCGTGATTAACATGTTGCTAGCATGTTGCTAGCGTGATTAGCATGTTGCTAGCATGTTGCTAGCGTGATTAGCATGTTGCTAGCATGTTGCTAGCATGATTAGCATGTTGCTAGCATGTTGCTAGCGTGATTAGCATGTTGCTAGCATGTTGCTAGCGTGATTAGCATGTTGCTAGCATGTTTCTAGCATGATTAGCATGTTGCTAGCAAGATTAGCATGTTGCTAGCATGTTGCTAGCATGATTAGCATGTTGCTAGCTTGTTGTTAGCATGATTAGCATGTTGCTAGCATGTTGCTAGCGTGATTAGCATGTTGCTAGCATGTTGCTAGCGTGATTAGCATGTTGCTAGCATGTTGTTAGTGTGATTAGCATGTTGCTAGCATGTTGCTAGCGTGATTAGCATGTTGCTAGCATGTTGCTAGCATGTTGCTAGCGTGATTAGCATGTTGCTAGCATGATTAGCATGTTGCTAGCATGTTGTTAGCATGTTTTTAGCATGATTAGCATGTTGCTAGCATGTTGCTAGCGTGATTAGCATGTTGCTAGCATGTTGCTAGTGTGATTAGCATGTTTCTAGCATGTTGCTAGCGTGATTAGCATGTTGCTAGCTTGTTTTTAGCATGATTAGCATGTTGCTAGCATGTTGCTAGCGTGATTAGCATGTTGATAGCATGTTGCTAGCATGTTGCTAGCGTGATTAGCATGTTGCTAGCATGATTAGCATGTTGCTAGCATTTTGCTAGCATGATTAACATGTTGCTAGCTTGTTTTTAGCATGATTAGCATGTTGCTAGCATGTTGCTAGCGTGATTAGCATGTTGCTAGCGTGATTAGCATGTTGCTAGCGTGATTAGCATGTTGCTAGCATGTTGCTAGCATGATTAGCATGTTGCTAGCATGTTGCTAGCATGATTAGCATGTTGTTAGCATGTTGCTAGCGTGATTAGCATGTTGCTAGCTTGTTTTTAGCGTGATTAGCATGTTGCTAGCATGTTTGCTAGCGTGATTAGCATGTTGCTAGCATGATTAGCATGTTGTTAGCATGTTGCTAGCACGTTGCTAGCGTGATTTTAGCATGATTAGCATGTTGCTAGCATTTTGTTAGCATGATTAGCATGTTGTTAGCATGTTGCTAGCCTGATTTTAGCATTATCAGCATGTTGCTAGCATGTTGCTAGCATGATTTTAGCATGATTAGCATGTTGTTAGCATGTTGCTAGCGTGATTAGCATGTTTGCTAACATGTTTTTAGCATGATTAGCATGTTGCTAGCATGTTGCTAGCGTGATTAACATGTTGCTAGCATGATTTTAGCATGATTAGCATGTTGCTAGCATGTTGCTAGCGTGATTAGCATGTTGTTAGCATGTTTTTAGCATGATTAGCATGTTGCTAGCATGTTGCTAGCGTGATTTGCATGTTGCTAACATGATTTTAGCATGATTAGCATGTTGTTCACATGTTGCTAGCATGTTGCTAGAGTTATTAGCATGTTGCTAGCGTGATTAGCATGTTGCTAGCTTGTTTTTAGCATGATTAGCATGTTGCTAGCATGTTGCTAGCATGTTGCTAACCTGATTTTAGCATTATTAGCATGTTGCTAACATTTTGCTAGCATGATTTTAGCATGATTAGCATGTTGCTAGCATTGTTGCTAGCATGATTTTAGCATGATTAGCATGTTGCTAGCGTGATTTTAGCGTGATTAGCATGTTGCTAGCATGATTTTAGCATGATTAGCATGTTGCTAGCATGTTGCTAGCGTGATTAGCATGTTGCTAACATGTTTTTAGCATTATTAGCATGTTGCTAGCATGTTGCTAGCATGTTGATTGCGTGATTAGCATGTTGCTAGCATGATTTTAGCATGATTTTAGCATGATTAGCATGTTGCTAGCATGTTGTTAGCATGATTAGCATGTTGCTAGCATGATTAACATGTTGCTAGCATGTCGCTAGTATGATTTTAGCATGATTAGCATGTTGCTAGCATGTTGCTAGCATGATTAGCATGTTGCTAGCATGTTGCTAGCATGTTGCTAACCTGATTTTAGCATTATTAGCATGTTGCTAACATTTTGCTAGCATGATTTTAGCATGATTAGCATGTTGCTAGCATTGTTGCTAGCATGATTTTAGCATGATTAGCATGTTGCTAGCGTGATTTTAGCGTGATTAGCATGTTGCTAGCATGATTTTAGCATGATTAGCATGTTGCTAGCGTGATTAGCATGTTGCTAACATGTTTTTAGCATTATTAGCATGTTGCTAGCATGTTGCTAGCATGTTGATTGCGTGATTAGCATGTTGCTAGCATGATTTTAGCATGATTAGCATGTTGCTAACATGTTGTTAGCATGATTAGCATGTTGCTAGCATGATTAACATGTTGCTAGCATGTCGCTAGTATGATTTTAGCATGATTAGCATGTTGCTAGCATGTTGCTAGCATGATTAGCATGTTGCTAGCAAGTTGCTAGCATTATTAGCATGTTGCTAGCATGTTGCTAGCATTATTAGCATGTTGCTAGCATGTTGCTAGCATGATTAGCATGTTGCTAGCATGATTTTAGCATGATTAGCATGTTGCTAGCATGTTGCTAGCATTATTAGCATGTGACTAGCATGTTTGCTAGCATGATTAGCATGTGACTAGCATGTTTGCTAACATGATTAGCATGTTGCTAGCATGTTGCTAGCATGATTAGCATGTTTGCTAGCATGTTTAGCATGTTGCTTGCATGATTAGCATGTTGCTAGCATGATTTTAGCATGATTAGTATGTTGCTAGCATGATTACCATTGTAGTTTAAAGCATGATTACCATTGTAGTTTAAACGTATATGCTGTTTCATGGGCCGTCCCCTCACCATGTAAGTCTATGGGACATTTTTGGGGGGCTCTTGCGCCCCAGGGGTAAAACTTATACCCCACTGCAGGGTATGTTCTCGCTCAGCTTGATAGCCTCTTCAAATGTTGTGATTCACAAGTTTCTACGAAATTCTCGCTCTGCGCTACAACCCGTCGAAGTTTGCCGCAATGCATTGTCGATGCGTTTTTTTGCGCGGTTTTTCGCTAATTGTACGATTAGCATAAACCCGATCGCTTAGAAAAGATATAGCACACCCCGCGAGATCAGTCTGAAGATTTGGGATGAGTTTGGAGTCTGTAGAGATAAAGCTCTAGGAGGAGTAGCAGTCAGAAATTTAGTCTCAGAAGAATAATAATAATAACTAGATAAAAAGTTTGTGAACAAACTTTAAGTTGGCTTGTGAAAGCCGGACCAGAAAGTTTAAAAAAGTTTGGAAAGTTTAAAAAAGTTTTAAAAGTTTTAAAAGTTTTATAAGTTTAAGTTTTAAAAGTTTTATAAGTTTTATAAGTTTTAAAAGTTTTATAAGTTTTAAAAGTTTAAGTTTTAATCGTTAAAAAGTTTAAGTTTTAAAAGTTTAAGTTTTATTAGTTTTATAAGTTTAAGTTTTAAAAGTTTAAGTTTTAATAGTTTAAAAAGTTTAAGTTTTAATAGTTTTAACAGTTTTAAAAGTTTAAGTTTTAAAAGTAGCTAATAAGTTAGGCTAGCATGATTAGCATGTTGCTAGCGTGATTAGCATGTTGCTACCATGATTTTAGCATGATTAGCATTTTGCTAGCATGTTGCTAGCATGTTGCTAGCGTGATTAGCATGTTGCTAGCGTGATTAGCATGTTGCTAGCTTGTTTTTAGCATGATTAGCATGTTGCTAGCATGTTGTTAGCGTGATTAGCATGTTGCTAGCATGTTGCTAGCGTGATTAGCATGTTGCTAGCATGTTGCTAGCATGTTGCTAGCGTGATTAGCATGTTGCTAGCATGTTGCTAGCATGATTAGCATGTTGTTAGCATGTTTTTAGCATGATTAGCATGTTGCTAACATGATTAGCATGATTAGCATGTTGCTAGCGTGATTAGCATGTTGCTAGCATGTTGCTAGCATGTTGCTAGCGTGATTAGCATGTTGCTAGCATGTTGCTAGCATGATTAGCATGTTGCTAGCATGTTGCTAGCGTGATTAGCATGTTGTTAGCATGTTGCTAGCATGTTGCTATCATGTTGCTAGCTTGATTAGCATGTTGCTAGCATGTTGCTAGCATGATTAGCATGTTGCTAGCATGTTGCTAGTATGATTAGCATGTTGCTAGCTTGTTTTTAACATGATTAGCATGTTGCTAGCATGTTGCTAGCGTGATTAGCATGTTGCTAGCATGATTAGCATGTTGCTAGCTTGTTTTTAGCATGATTAGCATGTTGCTAGCAGGTTTGCTAGCGTGATTAGCATGTTGCTAGCATTATTTTAGCATGATTAGCATGTTGCTAGCGTGATTAGCATGTTGTTAGCATGTTGCTAGCACGTTGCTAGCGTGATTTTAGCATGATTAGCATGTTGCTAGCATTTCGCTAGCATGATTAGCATGTTGCTAGCATGTTGCTAGCCTGATTTTAGCATTATTAGCATGTTGCTAGCATTATTTTAGCATGATTAGCATGTTGTTAGCATGTTGCTAGCATAATTAGCATGTTGCTAGCATGATTTTAGCATGATTAGCATGTTGCTAGCGTGATTTTAGCGTGATTAGCATGTTGCTAGCATGATTTTAGCATTATTAGCATGTTGTTAGCATGTTGCTAGCGTGATTAGCATGTTGCTAGCATGTTTTTTATCATGATTAGCATGTTGCTAGCATGTTGCTAGCGTGATTAGCATGTTGCTAGCATGATTTTAGCATGATTAGCATGTTGCTAGCATGTTGCTAGCGTGATTAGCATGTTGTTAGCATGTTGCTATCATGTTGCTATCATGTTGCTAGCATTATTTTAGCATGATTAGCATGTTGCTAGCATGTTTTTAGCATGATTAGCATGTTGCTAGCATGTTGCTAGCGTGATTTGCATGTTGCTAGCATGATTTTAACATGATTAGCATGTTGCTAACATGTTGCTAGCATGTTGCTTGCGTGATAAGCATGTTGCTAGCTTGTTTTTAGCATGATTAGCATGTTGCTAGCATGTTGCTAGCCTGATTTTAGCATTATTAGCATGTTGCTAGCATTTTGCTAGCATGATTTTAGCATGATTAGCATGTTGCTAGCATGTTGCTAGCATAATTAGCATGTTGCTAGCATGATTTTAACATGATTAGCATGTTGCTAGCATGTTGCTAGCGTGATTTTAGCGTGATTAGCATGTTGCTAGCATGATTTTAGCATGATTAGCATGTTGCTAGCATGTTGCTAGCGTGATTAGCATGTTGCTAGCAAGTTTTTAGCATGATTAGCATGTTGCTAGCATGTTGCTAGCATGTTGCTAGCGTGATTAGCATGTTGCTAGCATGATTTTAGCATGATTAGCATGTTGCTAGCATGTTGCTAGCGTGATTAGCATGTTGCTAGCATGTTGCTAGCATTATTTTAGCATGATTAGCATGTTGCTAGCATGATTAGCATGTTGCTAGCATGTTGCTAGCATGATTAGCATGTTGCTAGCATGATTTTAGCATGATTAGCATGTTGCTAGCATGATTAGCATGTGACTAGCATGTTTGCTAGCATGTTGCTAGCATGATTAGCATGTTGCTAGCAAGTTGCTAGCATTATTAGCATGTTGCTAGCATGTAGCTAGCATGATTAGTATGTTGCTAGCATGATTTTAGCATGTTGCTAGCGTGATTAGCATGTTGCTAGCATGATTAGCATGTGAGTAGCATGTTTGCTAGCATCATTAGCATGTTGCTAGCATGTTGCTAGCATGATTAGCATGTTTGCTAGCTTGATTAGCATGTTGCTAGCATGATTTTAGCATGATTAGCATGTTGCTAGCATGTCGCTAGCATGATTAGCATGTTGTTAGCATGTTGCTAGCATGATTTTAGCATGATTAGCATGTTGTTAGCATTTTGCTAGCATGATTAGCATGTTGTTAGCATGTTGCTAGCATGATTTTAGCATGATTAGCATGTTGCTAGCATGATTTTAGCATGATTAGCATGTTGCTAGCATGTTGCTAGCATTATTAGCATGTGACTAGCATGTTTGCTAGCATGATTAGCATGTGACTAGCATGTTTGCTAACATGATTAGCATGTTGCTAGCATGTTGCTAGCATGATTAGCATGTTTGCTAGCATGTTTAGCATGTTGCTTGCATGATTAGCATGTTGCTAGCATGATTTTAGCATGATTAGTATGTTGCTAGCATGATTACCATTGTAGTTTAAAGCATGATTACCATTGTAGTTTAAACGTATATGCTGTTTCATGGGCCGTCCCCTCACCATGTAAGTCTATGGGACATTTTTGGGGGGCTCTTGCGCCCCAGGGGTAAAACTTATACCCCACTGCAGGGTATGTTCTCGCTCAGCTTGATAGCCTCTTCAAATGTTGTGATTCACAAGTTTCTACGAAATTCTCGCTCTGCGCTACAACCCGTCGAAGTTTGCCGCAATGCATTGTCGATGCGTTTTTTTGCGCGGTTTTTCGCTAATTGTACGATTAGCATAAACCCGATCGCTTAGAAAAGATATAGCACACCCCGCGAGATCAGTCTGAAGATTTGGGATGAGTTTGGAGTCTGTAGAGATAAAGCTCTAGGAGGAGTAGCAGTCAGAAATTTAGTCTCAGAAGAATAATAATAATAACTAGATAAAAAAGTTTGTGAACAAACTTTAAGTTGGCTTGTGAAAGCCGGACCAGAAAGTTTAAAAAAGTTTGGAAAGTTTTAAAAAGTTTTAAAAGTTTTAAAAGTTTTATAAGTTTAAGTTTTAAAAGTTTTATAAGTTTTATAAGTTTTAAAAGTTTTATAAGTTTTAAAAGTTTAAGTTTTAATCGTTAAAAAAGTTTAAGTTTTAAAAGTTTAAGTTTTATTAGTTTTATAAGTTTAAGTTTTAAAAGTTTAAGTTTTAATAGTTTAAAAAGTTTAAGTTTTAATAGTTTTAACAGTTTTAAAAGTTTAAGTTTTAAAAGTAGCTAATAAGTTAGGCTAGCATGATTAGCATGTTGCTAGCGTGATTAGCATGTTGCTACCATGATTTTAGCATGATTAGCATTTTGCTAGCATGTTGCTAGCATGTTGCTAGCGTGATTAGCATGTTGCTAGCGTGATTAGCATGTTGCTAGCTTGTTTTTAGCATGATTAGCATGTTGCTAGCATGTTGTTAGCGTGATTAGCATGTTGCTAGCATGTTGCTAGCGTGATTAGCATGTTGCTAGCATGTTGCTAGCATGTTGCTAGCGTGATTAGCATGTTGCTAGCATGTTGCTAGCATGATTAGCATGTTGTTAGCATGTTTTTAGCATGATTAGCATGTTGCTAACATGATTAGCATGATTAGCATGTTGCTAGCGTGATTAGCATGTTGCTAGCATGTTGCTAGCATGTTGCTAACGTGATTAGCATGTTGCTAGCATGTTGCTAGCATGATTAGCATGTTGCTAGCATGTTGCTAGCGTGATTAGCATGTTGTTAGCATGTTGCTAGCATGTTGCTATCATGTTGCTAGCTTGATTAGCATGTTGCTAGCATGTTGCTAGCATGATTAGCATGTTGCTAGCATGTTGCTAGTATGATTAGCATGTTGCTAGCTTGTTTTTAACATGATTAGCATGTTGCTAGCATGTTGCTAGCGTGATTAGCATGTTGCTAGCATGATTAGCATGTTGCTAGCTTGTTTTTAGCATGATTAGCATGTTGCTAGCAGGTTTGCTAGCGTGATTAGCATGTTGCTAGCATTATTTTAGCATGATTAGCATGTTGCTAGCGTGATTAGCATGTTGTTAGCATGTTGCTAGCACGTTGCTAGCGTGATTTTAGCATGATTAGCATGTTGCTAGCATTTCGCTAGCATGATTAGCATGTTGCTAGCATGTTGCTAGCCTGATTTTAGCATTATTAGCATGTTGCTAGCATTATTTTAGCATGATTAGCATGTTGTTAGCATGTTGCTAGCATAATTAGCATGTTGCTAGCATGATTTTAGCATGATTAGCATGTTGCTAGCGTGATTTTAGCGTGATTAGCATGTTGCTAGCATGATTTTAGCATTATTAGCATGTTGTTAGCATGTTGCTAGCGTGATTAGCATGTTGCTAGCATGTTTTTATCATGATTAGCATGTTGCTAGCATGTTGCTAGCGTGATTAGCATGTTGCTAGCATGATTTTAGCATGATTAGCATGTTGCTAGCATGTTGCTAGCGTGATTAGCATGTTGTTAGCATGTTGCTATCATGTTGCTATCATGTTGCTAGCATTATTTTAGCATGATTAGCATGTTGCTAGCATGTTTTTAGCATGATTAGCATGTTGCTAGCATGTTGCTAGCGTGATTTGCATGTTGCTAGCATGATTTTAACATGATTAGCATGTTGCTAACATGTTGCTAGCATGTTGCTTGCGTGATAAGCATGTTGCTAGCTTGTTTTTAGCATGATTAGCATGTTGCTAGCATGTTGCTAGCCTGATTTTAGCATTATTAGCATGTTGCTAGCATTTTGCTAGCATGATTTTAGCATGATTAGCATGTTGCTAGCATGTTGCTAGCATAATTAGCATGTTGCTAGCATGATTTTAACATGATTAGCATGTTGCTAGCATGTTGCTAGCGTGATTTTAGCGTGATTAGCATGTTGCTAGCATGATTTTAGCATGATTAGCATGTTGCTAGCATGTTGCTAGCGTGATTAGCATGTTGCTAGCAAGTTTTTAGCATGATTAGCATGTTGCTAGCATGTTGCTAGCATGTTGCTAACGTGATTAGCATGTTGCTAGCATGATTTTAGCATGATTAGCATGTTGCTAGCATGTTGCTAGCGTGATTAGCATGTTGCTAGCATGTTGCTAGCATTATTTTAGCATGATTAGCATGTTGCTAGCATGATTAGCATGTTGCTAGCATGTTGCTAGCATGATTAGCATGTTGCTAGCATGATTTTAGCATGATTAGCATGTTGCTAGCATGATTAGCATGTGACTAGCATGTTTGCTAGCATGTTGCTAGCATGATTAGCATGTTGCTAGCAAGTTGCTAGCATTATTAGCATGTTGCTAGCATGTAGCTAGCATGATTAGTATGTTGCTAGCATGATTTTAGCATGTTGCTAGCGTGATTAGCATGTTGCTAGCATGATTAGCATGTGAGTAGCATGTTTGCTAGCATCATTAGCATGTTGCTAGCATGTTGCTAGCATGATTAGCATGTTTGCTAGCTTGATTAGCATGTTGCTAGCATGATTTTAGCATGATTAGCATGTTGCTAGCATGTCGCTAGCATGATTAGCATGTTGTTAGCATGTTGCTAGCATGATTTTAGCATGATTAGCATGTTGTTAGCATTTTGCTAGCATGATTAGCATGTTGCTAGCATGTTGCTAGCATGATTAGCATGTTTCTAGCATGATTTTAACATGATTAGCATGTTGCTAACATGTTGCTAGCATGTTGCTTGCGTGATAAGCATGTTGCTAGCTTGTTTTTAGCATGATTAGCATGTTGCTAGCATGTTGCTAGCCTGATTTTAGCATTATTAGCATGTTGCTAGCATGTTGCTAGCGTGATTAGCATGTTGCTAGCATGATTAGCATGTTGCTAGCATGTTTTCAGCATGATTAACATGTTGCTAGCATGTTTTTAACATGATTAGCATGTTGCTAGCATGATTTAGATAGATTAGAAATAGTATTAGATAGAGTGGAAGCTTAAATTAGTTTGAATGTGATAGAAATAGTACATAGAAGGGAAGTCTGATTGAGTCTAATGGGCTTCAGTCTGTTTAGATTTGAATTTTTGACAGTTGGAGTTTGAACAGTCTTGGCTCATCTGAACATTCCGTCAATGTATGTCTATGGGATTTTTATGATTTTTAATCTTCAGTTTTATGAAAATCATAAGTCTGATCAGTTAGAAAAGATATAGCAACGCGAGTCAGAATAGTTCGGAGATATGGTGCGAGTTTCGAGTTTGTAGAGTTAAAGCTCTAGGAGGAGATAGAATTGCAAATTTAGTCTCAGAAGATTAATAATAACTAGATGAAAAAGTTTGTGAACAAACTTTGAAGTTGGCTTGAGAAAGTCTGACCAGAAAGTTTTAAAAAGTTTAAAAAAGTTTGGAAAGTTTTAAAAAGTTTAAGTTTTAAAAGTTTAAGTTTGAATAGTTTTAAAAGTTTAAGTTTTAATAGTTTTAAAAGTTGCTATCATGTTGATAGCATGTTGCTAACATGATTTTAGCATGATTATCATGTTGCTAGCATGTTTCTAGCATGTTTCTAGCATGATTAGCATGTTGCTAGCATGTTGCTAGCATTATTTTAGCATGATTAGCATGTTGTTAGCATGTTGCTAGCATGTTGCTAACATGATTAGCATGTTGCTAGCATTATTAGCATGTTACTAGCATGTTGCTAGCGTTATTAGCATGTTGCTAGCGTTATTAGCATGTTGCTAGCATGTTGCTAGCGTGATTTTAGCATTATTAGCATGTTGCTAGCATGTTGCTAGCGTGATTAGCATATTGTTAGCATGTTGCTAGCATGATTAGCATGTTGTTAGCATGTTTTCAGCATGATTAACATGTTGCTAGCATGTTTTTAGCATGATTAGCATGTTGCTAGCATGATTTAGATAGATTAGAAATAGTATTAGATAGAGTGGAAGCTTAAATTAGTTTGAATGTGATAGAAATAGTACATAGAAGGGAAGTCTGATTGAGTCTAATGGGCTTCAGTCTGTTTAGATTTGAATTTTTGACAGTTGGAGTTTGAACAGTCTTGGCTCATCTGAACATTCCGTCAATGTATGTCTATGGGATTTTTATGATTTTTAATCTTCAGTTTTATGAAAATCATAAGTCTGATCAGTTAGAAAAGATATAGCAACGCGAGTCAGAATAGTTCGGAGATATGGTGCGAGTTTGGAGTCTGTAGAGTTAAAGCTCTAGGAGGAGATAGAATTGCAAATTTAGTCTCAGAAGATTAATAATAATAATAATAATAATAATAAGAAGTTTAAATAGGATTTCAGTAAGTTGGCTTTCACAAGCCAACTTAATAATAATAAGAAGTTTAAATAGAATATCAGTAAGTTGGCTTTCACAAGCCAACTTAATAATAACTAGATAAAAAAGTTTGTGAACAAACTTTAAGTTGGCTTGCGAAAGCCGGACCAGAAAGTTAACAAGTTTGGAAAGTTTAAGTTTTAAAAGTTTTATAAGTTTTAAAAGTTTAAGTTTTAATAGTTAAAAAAGTTCAAGTTTTAAAAGTTTAAGTTTTATTAGTTTTATAAGTTTAAGTTTTAAAAGTTTAAGTTTTAATAGTTTTAAAAGTTTTAAAAGTTTAAGTTTTAAAAGTAGCGAATAAGTTAGGCTAGCATGATTAGCATGTTGCTAGCATGTTGCTAGCATGATTTTAGCATGATTAACATGTGACTAGCATGTTGCTAGCATCATTAGCATGTTGCTAGCATGTTGCTAGCATGATGCTAGCATGATTTTATCATGATTAGCATGTTGCTAGCGTGATTAGCATGTTGCTAGCATGTGGCTAGCATGATTAGCATGTTGCTAGCATGTTGCTAGCATGATTAGCATGTTGTTAGCATGTTGCTAGCGTGATTAGCATGTTGCTAGCTTGTTTTTAGCGTGATTAGCATGTTGCTAGCATGTTTGCTAGCGTGATTAGCATGTTGCTAGCATGTTGCTAGCACGTTGCTAGCGTGATTTTAGCATGATTAGCATGTTGCTAGCATATTGCTAGCATGATTAGCATGTTGCTAGCATGTTGCTAGCCTGATTTTAGCATTATCAGCATGTTGCTAGCATGTTGCTAGCATGATTTTAGCATGATTAGCATGTTGTTAGCATGTTGCTAGCGTGATTAGCATGTTTGCTAACATGTTTTTAGCATGATTAGCATGTTGCTAGCATGTTGCTAGCGTGATTAACATGTTGCTAGCATGATTTTAGCATGATTAGCATGTTGCTAGCATGTTGCTAGCGTGATTAGCATGTTGTTAGCATGTTTTTAGCATGATTAGCATGTTGCTAGCATGTTGCTAGCGTGATTTGCATGTTGCTAACATGATTTTAGCATGATTAGCATGTTGTTAACATGTTGCTAGCATGTTGCTAGAGTTATTAGCATGTTGCTAGCGTGATTAGCATGTTGCTAGCTTGTTTTTAGCATGATTAGCATGTTGCTAGCATGTTGCTAGCATGTTGCTAACCTGATTTTAGCATTATTAGCATGTTGCTAACATTTTGCTAGCATGATTTTAGCATGATTAGCATGTTGCTAGCATTGTTGCTAGCATGATTTTAGCATGATTAGCATGTTGCTAGCGTGATTTTAGCGTGATTAGCATGTTGCTAGCATGATTTTAGCATGATTAGCATGTTGCTAGCATGTTGCTAGCGTGATTAGCATGTTGCTAACATGTTTTTAGCATTATTAGCATGTTGCTAGCATGTTGCTAGCATGTTGATTGCGTGATTAGCATGTTGCTAGCATGATTTTAGCATGATTAGCATGTTGCTAGCATGTTGTTAGCATGATTAGCATGTTGCTAGCATGATTAACATGTTGCTAGCATGTCGCTAGTATGATTTTAGCATGATTAGCATGTTGCTAGCATGTTGCTAGCATGATTAGCATGTTGCTAGCAAGTTGCTAGCATTATTAGCATGTTGCTAGCATGTTGCTAGCATTATTAGCATGTTGCTAGCATGTTGCTAGCATGATTAGCATGTTGCTAGCATGATTTTAGCATGATTAGCATGTTGCTAGCATGTTGCTAGCATTATTAGCATGTGACTAGCATGTTTGCTAGCATGATTAGCATGTGACTAGCATGTTTGCTAACATGATTAGCATGTTGCTAGCATGTTGCTAGCATGATTAGCATGTTTGCTAGCATGTTTAGCATGTTGCTTGCATGATTAGCATGTTGCTAGCATGATTTTAGCATGATTAGTATGTTGCTAGCATGATTACCATTGTAGTTTAAAGCATGATTACCATTGTAGTTTAAACGTATATGCTGTTTCATGGGCCGTCCCCTCACCATGTAAGTCTATGGGACATTTTTGGGGGGCTCTTGCGCCCCAGGGGTAAAACTTATACCCCACTGCAGGGTATGTTCTCGCTCAGCTTGATAGCCTCTTCAAATGTTGTGATTCACAAGTTTCTACGAAATTCTCGCTCTGCGCTACAACCCGTCGAAGTTTGCCGCAATGCATTGTCGATGCGTTTTTTTGCGCGGTTTTTCGCTAATTGTACGATTAGCATAAACCCGATCGCTTAGAAAAGATATAGCACACCCCGCGAGATCAGTCTGAAGATTTGGGATGAGTTTGGAGTCTGTAGAGATAAAGCTCTAGGAGGAGTAGCAGTCAGAAATTTAGTCTCAGAAGAATAATAATAATAATAATAACTAGATAAAAAAGTTTGTGAACAAACTTTAAGTTGGCTTGCGAAAGCCGGACCAGAAAGTTAACAAGTTTGGAAAGTTTAAGTTTTAAAAGTTTTATAAGTTTTAAAAGTTTAAGTTTTAATAGTTAAAAAAGTTTAAGTTTTATTAGTTTAAGTTTTAAAAGTTTTATAAGTTTAAGTTTTAAAAGTTTTATAAGTTTTAAAAGTTTAAGTTTTAATAGTTAAAAAAGTTCAAGTTTTAAAAGTTTAAGTTTTATTAGTTTTATAAGTTTAAGTTTTAAAGTTTAAGTTTTAATAGTTTTAAAAGTTTTAAAAGTTTAAGTTTTAAAAGTAGCGAATAAGTTAGGCTAGCATGATTAGCATGTTGCTAGCATGTTGCTAGCATGATTTTAGCATGATTAACATGTGACTAGCATGTTGCTAGCATCATTAGCATGTTGCTAGCATGTTGCTAGCATGATGCTAGCATGATTTTATCATGATTAGCATGTTGCTAGCGTGATTAGCATGTTTTTAGCATGTTGCTAGCATGATTAGCATGTTGCTAGCATGATTTTAGCATGATTAGCATGTTGCTAGCATGTTGCAAGCGTGATTAGCATGTTGCTAGCATGTTGCTAGCATGATTTTAGCATGTTGATAGCGTGATTAGCATGTTGCTAATGTGATTAGCATAAGACTAGCATTTTGCTAGCATGATTAGCATGTTACTAGCATGATTAGCATGTGACTAGCATGTTGCTAGCATCATTAGCATGTTGCTAGCATGTTGCTAGCATGATTTTAGCATGATTAGCATGTTTACTAGCTTGATTAGCATGTTGCTAGCATGATTTTAGCATTATTAGCATGTTGCTAGCATGTCGCTAACATGATTAGCATGTTGCTAGCATGTTGCTAGCGTGATTAGCATGTTGCTAGCATGTTGTTAGCATGATTAGCATGTTGCTAGCATGTTGCTAGCATGATTTTAACATGATTAGCATGTTGCTAGCATGTTGCTAACGTGATTAGCATGTTGCTAGCATGTTTTTAGCATTATTAGCATGTTGCTAGCATGTTGCTAGCATGTTGCTAGCTTGATTAGCATGTTGCTAGCATGTTGCTAGCATGATTTTATCATGATTAGCATGTTGCTAGCGTGATTAGCATGTTGCTAGCATGTTTTTAGCATGATTAGCATTTTGCTAGCATGTTGCTAGCGTGATTAGCATGTTGCTAGCATGATTTTAGCATGATTAGCATGTTGCTAGCATGTCGCTAGCGTGATTTAGCATAATTAGCATGTTGCTAGCATGTTGCTAGCATGATTAGCATGTTGCTAGCATAATGCTAGCATGATTAGCATGTTAATAGCATGTTGCTAGCATGATTAGCATGTTGCTAGCATGTCGCTAGCGTGATTTTAGCATGATTACCATGTTGTTAGCATGTTGCTAGTATGTTGCTAGCATGATTAGCATGTTGCTAGCATGTTGCTAGCATGATTAGCATGTTGCTAGCATGTTGTTAGCATGTTGCTAGCATGTCGCTAGCATGATGTTAGCATGATTAGCATGTTGCTAGCTTGATCAGCATGTTGCTAGCATGTCGCTAGCATGATTTTAGCATGTTGCTAGCATGTCGCTAGCGTGATTTTAGCATGATTAGCATGTTTCTAGCATGTTGCTAGCATGATTAGCATGTTGTTAACATAATGCTAGCATGATTAGCATGTTGCTAGCATGTCGGTAGCATGATTAGCATGTTGCTAGCATGTTGCTAGCACGATTAGCATGTGACTAGCATATTGCTAGCATGATTAGCATGTTGCTAGCGTGTTGTTAGCATGTTTCTAACATGACTAGCATGTTGCTAGCATGTCGCTAGCATGATTTTAGCATGATTAGCATGTTGCTAGCATGATCAGCATGTTGCTAGCATGTCGCTAGCATGATTTTAGCATGATTAGCATGTTGCTAGCATGTCGCTAGCGTGATTTTAGCACGATTAGCATGTTGCTAGCATGATTAGCATGTTGCTAGCATAATGCTACCATGATTAGCATGTTGCTAGCATGTCGGTAGCATGATTAGCATGTTGCTAGCATGTTGCTAGCATGATTAGCATGTGACTAGCATATTGCTAGCATGATTAGCATGTTGCTAGCGTGATTTTAGCATGATTAGCATGTTTGCTAGCATGTTGCTAGCATGATTAGCATGTTGCTAGCATGTCGCTAGCATGATTTTAGCATGATTAGCATGTTGCTAGCATGATTAGCATGTCGCTAGCATGATTTTAGCATGATTAGCACGTTGCTAGCATGTTGCTAGCCTGATTTTAGCATGATTAGCATGTTTCTAGCATGATTTTAGCATGATTAGCATGTTGCTAGCATGATTTTAGCATGATTAGTATGTTTGCTAGCATGTTGCTAGCGTGATTTTAGCATGATTAGCATGTTGCTAGCATGATTTTAGCATGATTAGCATGTTTTTAGCATGATTAGCATGTTGTTAGCATGTTGCTAGCATATTCCTAGCATGATTAGCATGTTGCTAGCATGTTGCCAGCATGATTTGCAAGTGACTAGCATGTTGCTAGCATAGATAGATAGATAGATAGAAAGAGTCAATAGATCATTTCCTATGTAAAAAGTTTCAACCTATATGCTATTTCATGGGCCGTCCCCTCACCATGTAAGTCTATGGGACAATTTTGGGGGGCTCTTGCGCCCCAGGGGTAAAACTTATACCCCACTGCGGGGTATGTTCTCGCTCAGCTTGATAGCCTCTTCAAATGTTGTGATTCACAAGTTTCTACGAAATTCTCGCTCTGCGCTACAACCCGTCGAAGTTTGCCGCCATGCATTGTCGATGCATTTTTTTTGCGCGGTTTTTCGCTAATTGTACGATTAGCATAAACCCGATCGCTTAGAAAAGATATAGCAACTCGAGTCAGAATAGTTCGGAGATATGGTGCGAGTTTGGAGTTTGCCGAGTTAAAGCTCTAGGAGGAGTAGCAGTCAGAAATTTAGTCTCAGAAGAATAATAATAATAAGTTTAAAAGCAATAACAGTAAGTTGGCTTTCCCAAGCCAACTTAATAATAATAAGTTTAAATAGGATTTCAGTAAGTTGGCTTTCACAAGCCAACTTAATAACTAGATAAAAAAGTTTGTGAACAAACTTTAAGTTGGCTTGCGAAAGCCGGACCAGAAAGTTTTAAAAAGTTTAAAAAGTTTAAAAAGTTTTATAAGTTTAAGTTTTAAAAGTTTTATAAGTTTTAAAAGTTTAAGTTTTAATAGTTAAAAAAGTTTAAGTTTTAAAAGTTTATGCTTTATTAGTTTTAAAAGTTTGTTTTAATAGTTTTAAAAGTTTTAAAAGTTTAAGTTTTAAAAGTAGCGAATAAGTTAGGCTAGCATGATTAGAATGTTTTGCTAGCATGATTAGCATGTTGCTAGCATGTTGCTAGCGTGATTAGCATGTTGCTACCATGATTTTAGCATGATTAGCATTTTGCTAGCATGTTGCTAGCGTGATTAACATGTTGCTAGCGTGATTAGCATGTTGCTAGCTTGTTTTTAGCATGATTAGCATGTTGCTAGCGTGATTAGCATGTTGCTAGCATGTTGCTAGCGTGATTAGCATGTTGCTAGCATGTTGCTAGCATGTTGCTAGAATGTTGCTAGCGTGATTAGCATGTTGCTAGCATGATTAGCATGTTGCTAGCATGTTGCTAGCATGATTAACATGTTGTTAGCATGTTTTTAGCATGATTAGCATGTTGCTAGCATGTTGCTAGCGTGATTAACATGTTGCTAGCATGTTGCTAGCGTGATTAGCATGTTGCTAGCATGTTGCTAGCGTGATTAGCATGTTGCTAGCATGTTGCTAGCATGATTAGCATGTTGCTAGCATGTTGCTAGCGTGATTAGCATGTTGCTAGCATGTTGCAAGCATGTTGCTAGCGTGATTAGCATGTTGCTAGCATGTTTCTAGCATGATTAGCATGTTGTTAGCATGATTAGCATGTTGCTAGCATGTTGCTAGCATGATTAGCATGTTGCTAGCTTGTTGTTAGCATGATTAGCATGTTGCTAGCATGTTGCTAGCGTGATTAGCATGTTGCTAGCATGTTAATAGCGTGATTAGCATGTTGCTAGCATGTTGCTAGCATGTTGTTAGCGTGATTAGCATGTTGCTAGCATGTTGTTAGCGTGATTAGCATGTTGCTAGCATGTTGCTAGCGTGATTAGCATGTTGCTAGCATGTTGCTAGCATGATTAGCATGTTGCTAGCATGATTAGCATGTTGCTAGCATGTTGCTAGCATGTTGCTAGCGTGATTAGCATGTTGCTAGCATGATTAGCATTTTGCTAGCATGATTAGCATGTTGCTAGCTTGTTTTTTAGCATGATTAGCATGTTTCTAGCATGTTGCTAGAGTGATTAGCATGTTGCTAGCATGTTGCTAGCGTGATTAGCATGTTGCTAGCGTGATTAGCATGTTGCTAGCATGTTGCTAGCATGATTAGCATGTTGCTAGCATGTTGCTAGCATGATTAGCATGTTGTTAGCATGTTGCTAGCATGATTAGCATGTTGCTAGCTTGTTTTTAGCGTTATTAGCATGTTGCTAGCATGTTTGCTAGCGTGATTTTAGCATGATTAGCATGTTGCTAGCATGTTGCTAGCCTGATTTTAGCATTATCAGCATGTTGCTAGCATGTTGCTAGCATGATTTTAGCATGATTAGCATGTTGTTAGCATGTTGCTAGCCTGATTAGCATGTTTGCTAGCATGTTTTTAGCATGATTAGCATGTTGCTAGCATGTTGCTAGCGTGATTAACATGTTGATAGCATGATTTTAGCATGATTAGCATGTTGCTAGCATGTTGCTAGCGTGATTAGCATGTTGTTAGCATGTTTTTAGCATGATTAGCATGTTGCTAGCATGTTGCTAGCGTGATTTGCATGTTGCTAACATGATTTTAGCATGATTAGCATGTTGTTAACATGTTGCTAGCATGTTGCTAGCGTTATTAGCATGTTGCTAGCGTGATTAGCATGTTGCTAGCTTGTTTTTTAGCATGATTAGCATGTTGCTAGCATGTTGCTAGCATGTTGCTAACCTGATTTTAGCATTATTAGCATGTTGCTAACATTTTGCTAGCATGATTTTAGCATGATTAGCATGTTGCTAGCATTGTTGCTAGCATGATTTTAGCATGATTAGCATGTTGCTAGCGTGATTTTAGCGTGATTAGCATGTTGCTAGCATGATTTTAGCATGATTAGCATGTTGCTAGCATGTTGCTAGCGTGATTAGCATGTTGCTAACATGTTTTTAGCATTATTAGCATGTTGCTAGCATGTTGCTAGCATGTTGATTGCGTGATTAGCATGTTGCTAGCATGATTTTAGCATGATTAGCATGTTGCTAGCATGTTGTTAGCATGATTAGCATGTTGCTAGCATGATTAACATGTTGCTAGCATGTCGCTAGCATGATTTTAGCATGATTAGCATGTTGCTAGCATGTTGCTAGCATGATTAGCATGTTGCTAGCAAGTTGCTAGCATTATTAGCATGTTGCTAGCATGTTGCTAGCATTATTAGCATGTTGCTAGCATGTTGCTAGCATGATTAGCATGTTGCTAGCATGATTTTAGCATGATTAGCATGTTGCTAGCATGTTGCTAGCATTATTAGCATGTGACTAGCATGTTTGCTAGCATGATTAGCATGTGACTAGCATGTTTGCTAACATGATTAGCATGTTGCTAGCATGTTGCTAGCATGATTAGCATGTTTGCTAGCATGTTTAGCATGTTGCTTGCATGATTAGCATGTTGCTAGCATGATTTTAGCATGATTAGTATGTTGCTAGCATGATTACCATTGTAGTTTAAAGCATGATTACCATTGTAGTTTAAACGTATATGCTGTTTCATGGGCCGTCCCCTCACCATGTAAGTCTATGGGACATTTTTGGGGGGCTCTTGCGCCCCAGGGGTAAAACTTATACCCCACTGCAGGGTATGTTCTCGCTCAGCTTGATAGCCTCTTCAAATGTTGTGATTCACAAGTTTCTACGAAATTCTCGCTCTGCGCTACAACCCGTCGAAGTTTGCCGCAATGCATTGTCGATGCGTTTTTTTTGCGCGGTTTTTCGCTAATTGTACGATTAGCATAAACCCGATCGCTTAGAAAAGATATAGCACACCCCGCGAGATCAGTCTGAAGATTTGGGATGAGTTTGGAGTCTGTAGAGTTAAAGCTCTAGGAGGACTAGCAGTCAGAAATTTAGTCTCAGAAGAATAATAATAATAACTAGATAAAAAAGTTTGTGAACAAACTTTAAGTTGGCTTGCGAAAGCCGGACCAGAAAGTTTTAAAAAGTTTAAAAAGTTTAAAAAGTTTAAAAAGTTTTATAAGTTTAAGTTTTACAAGTTTTATAAGTTTTAAAAGTTTAAGTTTTAATAGTTAAAAAAGTTTAAGTTTTAAAAGTTTATGCTTTATTAGTTTTAAAAGTTTGTTTTAATAGTTTTAAAAGTTTTAAAAGTTTAAGTTTTAAAAGTAGCGAATAAGTTAGGCTAGCATGATTAGAATGTTTTGCTAGCATGATTAGCATGTTGCTAGCATGTTGCTAGCGTGATTAGCATGTTGCTACCATGATTTTAGCATGATTAGCATTTTGCTAGCATGTTGCTAGCGTGATTAACATGTTGCTAGCGTGATTAGCATGTTGCTAGCTTGTTTTTAGCATGATTAGCATGTTGCTAGCGTGATTAGCATGTTGCTAGCATGTTGCTAGCGTGATTAGCATGTTGCTAGCATGTTGCTAGCATGTTGCTAGAATGTTGCTAGCGTGATTAGCATGTTGCTAGCATGTTGCTAGCATGTTGCTAGCATGATTAGCATGTTGCTAGCATGTTGCTAGCATGATTAACATGTTGTTAGCATGTTTTTAGCATGATTAGCATGTTGCTAGCATGTTGCTAGCGTGATTAACATGTTGCTAGCATGTTGCTAGCGTGATTAGCATGTTGCTAGCATGTTGCTAGCGTGATTAGCATGTTGCTAGCATGTTGCTAGCATGATTAGCATGTTGCTAGCATGTTGCTAGCGTGATTAGCATGTTGCTAGCATGTTGCTAGCATGTTGCTAGCGTGATTAGCATGTTGCTAGCATGTTTCTAGCATGATTAGCATGTTGCTAGCATGATTAGCATGTTGCTAGCATGTTGCTAGCATGATTAGCATGTTGCTAGCTTGTTGTTAGCATGATTAGCATGTTGCTAGCATGTTGCTAGCGTGATTAGCATGTTGCTAGCATGTTGCTAGCGTGATTAGCATGTTGCTAGCATGTTGCTAGCATGTTGTTAGCGTGATTAGCATGTTGCTAGCATGTTGCTAGCGTGATTAGCATGTTGCTAGCATGTTGCTAGCATGTTGCTAGCGTGATTAGCATGTTGCTAGCATGATTAGCATGTTGCTAGCATGTTGTTAGCATGATTAGCATGTTGCTAGCATGTTGCTAGCATGTTGCTAGTGTTATTAGCATGTTTCTAGCATGTTGCTAGCGTGATTAGCATGTTTGCAAGCTTGTTTTTTAGCATGATTAGCATGTTGCTAGCATGTTGCTAGCGTGATTAGCATGTTGCTAGCATGTTGCTAGCGTGATTAGCATGTTGCTAACATGTTGCTAGCATGTTGCTAGCGTGATTAGCATGTTGCTAGCATGTTGCTAGCGTGATTAGCATGTTGCTAACATGTTGCTAGCATGTTGCTAGCGTGATTAGCATGTTGCTAGCATGATTAGCATGTTGCTAGCATTTTGCTAGCATGATTAGCATGTTGCTAGCTTGTTTTTAGCATGATTAGCATGTTGCTAGCATGTTGCTAGCGTGATTAGCATGTTGCTAGCATGTTGCTAGCGTGATTAGCATGTTGCTAGCATGTTGCTAGCATGATTAGCATGTTGCTAGCATGTTGCTAGCATGATTAGCATGTTGTTAGCATGTTGCTAGCGTGATTAGCATGTTGCTAGCTTGTTTTTAGCGTGATTAGCATGTTGCTAGCATGTTTGCTAGCGTGATTAGCATGTTGCTAACATGATTAGCATGTTGTTATCATGTTGCTAGCACGTTGCTAACGTGATTTTAGCATGATTAGCATGTTGCTAGCATTTTGCTAGCATGATTAGCATGTTGCTAGCATGTTGCTAGCCTGATTTTAGCATTATCAGCATGTTGCTAGCATGTTGCTAGCATGATTTTAGCATGATTAGCATGTTGTTAGCATGTTGCTAGCGTGATTAGCATGTTTGCTAGCATGTTTTTAGCATGATTAGCATGTTGCTAGCATGTTGCTAGCGTGATTAACATGTTGCTAGCATGATTTTAGCATGATTAGCATGTTGCTAGCATGTTGCTAGCGTGATTAGCATGTTGTTAGCATGTTTTTAGCATGATTAGCATGTTGCTAGCATGTTGCTAGCGTGATTTGCATGTTGCTAACATGATTTTAGCATGATTAGCATGTTGTTAACATGTTGCTAGCATGTTGCTAGCGTTATTAGCATGTTGCTAGCGTGATTAGCATGTTGCTAGCTTGTTTTTAGCATGATTAGCATGTTGCTAGCATGTTGCTAGCATGTTGCTAACCTGATTTTAGCATTATTAGCATGTTGCTAACATTTTGCTAGCATGATTTTAGCATGATTAGCATGTTGCTAGCATTGTTGCTAGCATGATTTTAGCATGATTAGCATGTTGCTAGCGTGATTTTAGCGTGATTAGCATGTTGCTAGCATGATTTTAGCATGATTAGCATGTTGCTAGCATGTTGCTAGCGTGATTAGCATGTTGCTAACATGTTTTTAGCATTATTAGCATGTTGCTAGCATGTTGCTAGCATGTTGATTGCGTGATTAGCATGTTGCTAGCATGATTTTAGCATGATTAGCATGTTGCTAGCATGTTGTTAGCATGATTAGCATGTTGCTAGCATGATTAACATGTTGCTAGCATGTCGCTAGCATGATTTTAGCATGATTAGCATGTTGCTAGCATGTTGCTAGCATGATTAGCATGTTGCTAGCAAGTTGCTAGCATTATTAGCATGTTGCTAGCATGTTGCTAGCATTATTAGCATGTTGCTAGCATGTTGCTAGCATGATTAGCATGTTGCTAGCATGATTTTAGCATGATTAGCATGTTGCTAGCATGTTGCTAGCATTATTAGCATGTGACTAGCATGTTTGCTAGCATGATTAGCATGTGACTAGCATGTTTGCTAACATGATTAGCATGTTGCTAGCATGTTGCTAGCATGATTAGCATGTTTGCTAGCATGTTTAGCATGTTGCTTGCATGATTAGCATGTTGCTAGCATGATTTTAGCATGATTAGTATGTTGCTAGCATGATTACCATTGTAGTTTAAACGTATATGCTGTTTCATGGGCCGTCCCCTCACCATGTAAGTCTATGGGACATTTTTGGGGGGCTCTTGCGCCCCAGGGGTAAAACTTATACCCCACTGCAGGGTATGTTCTCGCTCAGCTTGATAGCCTCTTCAAATGTTGTGATTCACAAGTTTCTACGAAATTCTCGCTCTGCGCTACAACCCGTCGAAGTTTGCCGCAATGCATTGTCGATGCGTTTTTTTGCGCGGTTTTTCGCTAATTGTACGATTAGCATAAACCCGATCGCTTAGAAAAGATATAGCACACCCCGCGAGATCAGTCTGAAGATTTGGGATGAGTTTGGAGTCTGTAGAGTTAAAGCTCTAGGAGGAGTAGCAGTCAGAAATTTAGTCTCAGAAGAATAATAATAATAATAATAACTAGATAAAAAAGTTTGTGAACAAACTTTAAGTTGGCTTGCGAAAGCCGGACCAGAAAGTTAAAAAGTTTGGAAAGTTTAAGTTTTAAAAGTTTTATAAGTTTTAAAAGTTTTATAAGTTTTAATAGTTAAAAAAGTTCAAGTTTTAAAAGTTTAAGTTTTATTAGTTTTATAAGTTTAAGTTTTAAAAGTTTAAGTTTTAATAGTTTTAAAAGTTTAAGTTTTAATAGTTTTAAAAGTTTAAGTTTTAAAAGTAGCGAATAAGTTAGGCTAGCATGATTAGCATGTTGCTAGCATGTTGCTAGCATGATTTTAGCATGATTAACATGTGACTAGCATGTTGCTAGCATCATTAGCATGTTGCTAGCATGTTGCTAGCATGATGCTAGCATGATTTTATCATGATTAGCATGTTGCTAGCATGTTGCTAGCGTGATTAGCATGTTTTTAGCATGTTGCTAGCATGATTAGCATGTTGCTAGCATGATTTTAGCATGATTAGCATGTTGCTAGCATGTTGCAAGCGTGATTAGCATGTTGCTAGCATGTTGCTAGCATGATTTTAGCATGTTGCTAGCGTGATTAACATGTTGCTAATGTGATTGGTCGTCTGAGTCAAATGAGCCCGCCCCCTTGTCTCTATGACACTGTGATCCAGAGTTATGTTCAATTGAAAAGCGGTTTCAAGTCAATGGGGCAACTTTGGGACGCTCTTGCCCCCCAGGGGTGCAAGTTTTACCCCATTGTGTGGTATGTTCTTACAGAGCCCGTCAGCCTCTTCAAATGTGGCAAATTTCACATTTCTACGAAATCCACTCTCTGAGCTATGAGTCTGTGAATTTTGGTTGCTAAGGTGGTCGACAATGGTTGCTAGGGCGTGGCCAGTGTGTGTTGAGGTGATTCAGGATTGGCTGCTTGCTGCTCCGAGTCAAACGAGCCCACCCTCATGTTTCTATGACACTTCAATCCTGAGATATCCCTTTGATCTCTTTCAATGGAAGTCAATGGGACGTGTTGCTAAGGTGCTCTAAATGGTTGCTAGGGGCATGGCTTGATAGCTTCACAATGATCCTGAGATGCTGATTGGTCGTCTGAGTCAAATGAGCCCGCCCCCTTGTCTCTATGACACTGTGATCCAGAGTTATGTTCAATTGAAAAGCGGTTCAATTGAGAGGACGGCCCATTTCATGGGCCGTCCTACACCATTGAAAGTCAATGGGGCAAATTTTAGTACCCTCCTGCCCCCCAGGGGTGCAACTTTTACCCCATTTTGAGGTATGGTCTTACAGAGCCTGCCAGCCTCTTCAAATGTGGCCAATTTCACATTTCTGTGAAATCCACTCTCTGAGCTACGAGGCATCAAATTTTTTTCGCAATGTTAAGTCAATGGGGCAACTTTGGGACGCTCCTGCCCCCCAGGGGTGCAACTTTTACCCCATTTTGAGGTGTGGTCTTACAGAGCCTGCCAGCCTCTTCAAATGTGGCAAATTTCAAACTTCTGTGAAATCCACTCTCTGAGCTACGAGGCGTCAAAGTTTTTCGCCATGTTAAGTCAATGCGTTTGATTTTGCCCCTATTTTGCCCCTGGGGCAAACATCGTACCCCCGATCGCTTATAAAAGTCATAGCACACGATTCCCGATTAGGCCGCACGTTTTGACACCTCATTCATGGCTCTGTGACAAAAACTGTGGGAGGAGTAGCGCGCCGAAATAAAAGTGGAAGAAGAAGAAGAATAATAATAAGTATGAGCAATAACAATACTGTGCTTTGCCATTAAAATGGCAAGCACCATTAACTAGAATGTACATTTCCAGAAGAAAATGTGAATGGTGCTTGCAGTGGCAAAACTCGGCGCTGGACAGATACTAGTGACTAGCATGTTTGCTAGCATATTTTTAGCATGATTAGCATCTTGTTACCATATTGCTAGCATGATTACCATGTTGCTAGCATGTTGCTAGCATGATTTTATCATGTTGCTAGCATGATTTTATCATGTTGCTAGTATGATTAGCATGTTGCTAGCATTATTGTAGCATGTCGCTAGCATGATTAGCATGTTGCTAGCATGATTATCATATGGCTAGCATGTTGCTAGCATTATTCTAGCATGTTGCTAGCATGATTAGCATGTTGCTAACATGATTAGCATGTTTGCTAACATGTCGCTAGCATGTTGTTAGCATGTCGCTTGCATGATTCTAGCATGTTGCTAGCATGATTAGCATGTTGTTAGCATGTCGTTAGCATGATTAGCATGTTGCTAGCATGTTGCTAGCATGATTAGCATGTTGTTAGCATGTTGCTAGCATGATTAGCATTGTTGTTAGCATGTTGCTAGCATGATTAGCATGTTGCTAGCATGATTAGCATGTTGCTAGAATGTTGTTAGCATGATTAGCATGTTGTTAGCATGTTGCTAGCATGATTAGCATGTTGCTAGCATGTTGTTAACATGATTCTAACATGTCGCTAACATGATTAGCATGTTGCTAGCATGTTGCTAGCATGATTAGCATGTTGCTAGCATGTTGTTAACATGATTAGCATGTTGCTAGCATGTTGCTAGCATGATTAGCATGTTGCTAGCATGATTAGCATGTTTCTAGCATGTTTCTAGCATGTTGCTAGCATGTTGCTAGCGTGATTAGCATGTTGCTAGCATGTTGCTAGCATGATTAGCATATTGCTAGCATGTTGCTAGCATGATTAGCATGTTGCTAGCATGATGCTAGCATGATTTTAGCATTATTAGCATGTTGCTAGCATGTTGCTAGCGTGATTAGCAGGTTTCTAGCATGTTGCTAGCATGATTTTAGCGTGATTAGCATGTTTTTAGCATGTTGCTACCATGATTAGCATGTGACTAGCATGTTGTTAGCATGATTAGCATGTTGCTAGCATGTTGCTAGCATGATTAGCATGTTGCTAGCATGTTGCTAGCATGATTAGCATGTTGCTAGCATGATGCTAGCATGATTTTAGCATTATTAGCATGTTGCTAGCATGTTGCTAGCGTGATTAGCATGTTTCTAGCATGTTGCTAGCATGATTTTAGCGTGATTAGCATGTTTTTAGCATGTTGCTAGCATGATTAGCATGTGACTAGCATGTTGCTAGCATGATTAGCATGTTTGCTAGCATGATTTTAGCGTGATTAGCATGTTGCTAGCATGATTAGCATGTTGCTAGCATGATTAGCATGTTGCTAGCTTGTTGCTAGCATGTTGCTAGCATGATTAGCATGTTGCTAGCATGTTGCTAGCATGATTAGCATGTGACTAGCATGTTGCTAGCATGATTAGCATGTTTGCTAGCATGATTTTAGCGTGATTAGCATGTTGCTAGCATGATTAGCATGTTGCTAGCATGATTAGCATGTTGCTAGCTTGTTGCTAGCATGTTGCTAGCATGATTAGCATGTTGCTAGCATGTTGCTAGCATGGCTAGCATGTTGCTAACGTGATTAGCATGTTGCTAGCATGATTAGCATGTTGCTAGCATGTTGCTAGCATGATGCTAGCATGATTTTAGCATTATTAGCATGTTGCTAGCATGTTGCTAGTGTGATTAGCATGTTTCTAGCATGTTGCTAGCATGATTAGCATGTTGCTAGCATGTTGCTAGCATGATTTTAGCGTGATTAGCATGTTTTTAGCATGTTGCTAGCATGATTAGCATGTGACTAGCATGTTGCTAACATGTTGCTAGCATGATTAGCATGTTGCTAGCATGATTTTAGCATGATTAGCATGTTGCTAGCATGTTGCTAGCATGATTAGCATGTTGCTAGCATGTTGCTAGCATGATTAGCATGTTGCTAGCATGTTGCTAGCATGATTTTAGCATGATTAGCATGTTGCTAACATGTTGCTAGCATTATTAGCATGTTGTTAGCATGTTGCTAGCATGATTAGCATGTTGCTAGCATGTTGCTAGCATTATTAGCATGTTGCTAGCATGATTTTAGCATGATTAGCATGTTGCTAGCATGTTGCTAGCGTGATTAGCATGTTGCTAGCTTGTTTTTAGCATGATTAGCATGTTGCTAGCATGTTACTAGCATGTTGGTAGCGTGATTAGCATGTTGCTAACATGATTTTAGCATGATTAGCATGTTGCTAGCATGTTGCTAGCGTGATTAGCATGTTGCTAGCATGATTAGCATGTTGCTAGCATGTTACTAGCATGTTGCTAGCGTGATTAGCATGTTGCTAGCATGTTGCTAGCATGATTAGCATGTTGCTAGCATGTTGCTAGCATGAATTTAGCATGATTAGCATGTTGCTAGCATGTTGCTAGCGTGATTAGCATGTTGCTAGCATGATTTTAGCATGATTAGCATGTTGCTAGCATGTTTTTAGCATGATTAGCATGTTGCTAGTATGTTTTTAGCATTATTAGCATGTTGCTAGCATGATTTTAGCATGATTAGCATGTTGCTAGCATGTTGCCAGCATGATTAGCAAGTGACTAGCATGTTGCTAGCATAGATGTTGTAGTTTAAACCTATATGCTATTTGTAGTTTATTTGTAGTTTATTTGTAGTTAAACCATTGTAGTTTCAACCTATATGCTATTTCATGGGCCGTCCCCTCACCATGTAAGTCTATGGGACAATTTTGGGGGGCTCTTGCGCCCCAGGGGTAAAACTTATACCCCACTGCGGAGTATGATCTCGCTCAGCTTGATAGCCTCTTCAAATGTTGTGATTCACAAGTTTCTACGAAATTCTCGCTCTGCGCTACAACCCGTCGAAGTTTTCCGCCATGCATTGTCGATGCGTTTTTTTGCGCGGTTTTTCGCTAATTGTACGATTAGCATAAACCCGATCGCTTAGAAAAGATATAGCACACCCCGCGAGATCAGTCTGAAGATTTGGGATGAGTTTGGAGTCTGTAGAGTTAAAGCTCTAGGAGGAGTAGCAGTCAGAAATTTAGTCTCAGAAGAATAATAATAACTAGATAAAAAAGTTTGTGAACAAACTTTAAGTTGGCTTGCGAAAGCCGGACCAGAAAGTTTTAAAAAGTTTAAAAAGTTTAAAAAGTTTAAAAAGTTTTATAAGTTTAAGTTTTAAAAGTTTTATAAGTGATTAACATGTTGCTAGCGTGATTAACATGTTGCTAGCATGTTGCTAGCGTGATTAGCATGTTGCTAGCATGTTGCTAGCATGTTGCTAGCGTGATTAGCATGTTGCTAGCATGATTAGCATGTTGCTAGCATGTTGCTAGCGTGATTAGCATGTTGCTAGCATGTTGCTAGCATGTTGCTAGCGTGATTAGCATGTTGCTAGCATGTTTCTAGCATGATTAGCATGTTGCTAGCAAGATTAGCATGTTGCTAGCATGTTGCTAGCATGATTAGCATGTTGCTAGCTTGTTGTTAGCATGATTAGCATGTTGCTAGCATGTTGCTAGCGTGATTAGCATGTTGCTAGCATGTTGCTAGCGTGATTAGCATGTTGCTAGCATGTTGTTAGTGTGATTAGCATGTTGCTAGCATGTTGCTAGCGTGATTAGCATGTTGCTAGCATGTTGCTAGCATGTTGCTAGCGTGATTAGCATGTTGCTAGCATGATTAGCATGTTGCTAGCATGTTGTTAGCATGTTTTTAGCATGATTAGCATGTTGCTAGCATGTTGCTAGCGTGATTAGCATGTTGCTAGCATGTTGCTAGTGTGATTAGCATGTTTCTAGCATGTTGCTAGCGTGATTAGCATGTTGCTAGCTTGTTTTTAGCATGATTAGCATGTTGCTAGCATGTTGCTAGCGTGATTAGCATGTTGATAGCATGTTGCTAGCATGTTGCTAGCGTGATTAGCATGTTGCTAGCATTTTGCTAGCATGATTAACATGTTGCTAGCTTGTTTTTAGCATGATTAGCATGTTGCTAGCATGTTGCTAGCGTGATTAGCATGTTGCTAGCGTGATTAGCATGTTCCTAGCATGTTGCTAGCATGATTAGCATGTTGCTAGCATGTTGCTAGCATGATTAGCATGTTGTTAGCATGTTGCTAGCGTGATTAGCATGTTGCTAGCTTGTTTTTAGCGTGATTAGCATGTTGCTAGCATGTTTGCTAGCGTGATTAGCATGTTGCTAGCATGATTAGCATGTTGTTAGCATGTTGCTAGCACGTTGCTAGCGTGATTTTAGCATGATTAGCATGTTGCTAGCATTTTGTTAGCATGATTAGCATGTTGCTAGCATGTTGCTAGCCTGATTTTAGCATTATCAGCATGTTGCTAGCATGTTGCTAGCATGATTTTAGCATGATTAGCATGTTGTTAGCATGTTGCTAGCGTGATTAGCATGTTTGCTAACATGTTTTTAGCATGATTAGCATGTTGCTAGCATGTTGCTAGCGTGATTAACATGTTGCTAGCATGATTTTAGCATGATTAGCATGTTGCTAGCATGTTGCTAGCGTGATTAGCATGTTGTTAGCATGTTTTTAGCATGATTAGCATGTTGCTAGCATGTTGCTAGCGTGATTTGCATGTTGCTAACATGATTTTAGCATGATTAGCATGTTGTTCACATGTTGCTAGCATGTTGCTAGAGTTATTAGCATGTTGCTAGCGTGATTAGCATGTTGCTAGCTTGTTTTTAGCATGATTAGCATGTTGCTAGCATGTTGCTAGCATGTTGCTAACCTGATTTTAGCATTATTAGCATGTTGCTAACATTTTGCTAGCATGATTTTAGCATGATTAGCATGTTGCTAGCATTGTTGCTAGCATGATTTTAGCATGATTAGCATGTTGCTAGCGTGATTTTAGCGTGATTAGCATGTTGCTAGCATGATTTTAGCATGATTAGCATGTTGCTAGCATGTTGCTAGCGTGATTAGCATGTTGCTAACATGTTTTTAGCATTATTAGCATGTTGCTAGCATGTTGCTAGCATGTTGATTGCGTGATTAGCATGTTGCTAGCATGATTTTAGCATGATTTTAGCATGATTAGCATGTTGCTAGCATGTTGTTAGCATGATTAGCATGTTGCTAGCATGATTAACATGTTGCTAGCATGTCGCTAGTATGATTTTAGCATGATTAGCATGTTGCTAGCATGTTGCTAGCATGATTAGCATGTTGCTAGCATGTTGCTAGCATGTTGCTAACCTGATTTTAGCATTATTAGCATGTTGCTAACATTTTGCTAGCATGATTTTAGCATGATTAGCATGTTGCTAGCATTGTTGCTAGCATGATTTTAGCATGATTAGCATGTTGCTAGCGTGATTTTAGCGTGATTAGCATGTTGCTAGCATGATTTTAGCATGATTAGCATGTTGCTAGCATGTTGCTAGCGTGATTAGCATGTTGCTAACATGTTTTTAGCATTATTAGCATGTTGCTAGCATGTTGCTAGCATGTTGATTGCGTGATTAGCATGTTGCTAGCATGATTTTAGCATGATTAGCATGTTGCTAGCATGTTGTTAGCATGATTAGCATGTTGCTAGCATGATTAACATGTTGCTAGCATGTCGCTAGTATGATTTTAGCATGATTAGCATGTTGCTAGCATGTTGCTAGCATGATTAGCATGTTGCTAGCAAGTTGCTAGCATTATTAGCATGTTGCTAGCATGTTGCTAGCATTATTAGCATGTTGCTAGCATGTTGCTAGCATGATTAGCATGTTGCTAGCATGATTTTAGCATGATTAGCATGTTGCTAGCATGTTGCTAGCATTATTAGCATGTGACTAGCATGTTTGCTAGCATGATTAGCATGTGACTAGCATGTTTGCTAACATGATTAGCATGTTGCTAGCATGTTGCTAGCATGATTAGCATGTTTGCTAGCATGTTTAGCATGTTGCTTGCATGATTAGCATGTTGCTAGCATGATTTTAGCATGATTAGTATGTTGCTAGCATGATTACCATTGTAGTTTAAAGCATGATTACCATTGTAGTTTAAACGTATATGCTGTTTCATGGGCCGTCCCCTCACCATGTAAGTCTATGGGACATTTTTGGGGGGCTCTTGCGCCCCAGGGGTAAAACTTATACCCCACTGCAGGGTATGTTCTCGCTCAGCTTGATAGCCTCTTCAAATGTTGTGATTCACAAGTTTCTACGAAATTCTCGCTCTGCGCTACAACCCGTCGAAGTTTGCCGCAATGCATTGTCGATGCGTTTTTTTGCGCGGTTTTTCGCTAATTGTACGATTAGCATAAACCCGATCGCTTAGAAAAGATATAGCACACCCCGCGAGATCAGTCTGAAGATTTGGGATGAGTTTGGAGTCTGTAGAGATAAAGCTCTAGGAGGAGTAGCAGTCAGAAATTTAGTCTCAGAAGAATAATAATAATAACTAGATAAAAAAGTTTGTGAACAAACTTTAAGTTGGCTTGTGAAAGCCGGACCAGAAAGTTTAAAAAAGTTTGGAAAGTTTTAAAAAGTTTTAAAAGTTTTAAAAGTTTTATAAGTTTAAGTTTTAAAAGTTTTATAAGTTTTAAAAGTTTTATAAGTTTTAAAAGTTTAAGTTTTAATCGTTAAAAAAGTTTAAGTTTTAAAAGTTAAGTTTTATTAGTTTATAAGTTTAAGTTTTAAAAGTTTAAGTTTTAATAGTTTAAAAAGTTTAAGTTTTAATAGTTTTAACAGTTTTAAAAGTTTAAGTTTTAAAAGTAGCTAATAAGTTAGGCTAGCATGATTAGCATGTTGCTAGCGTGATTAGCATGTTGCTACCATGATTTTAGCATGATTAGCATTTTGCTAGCATGTTGCTAGCATGTTGCTAGCGTGATTAGCATGTTGCTAGCGTGATTAGCATGTTGCTAGCTTGTTTTTAGCATGATTAGCATGTTGCTAGCATGTTGTTAGCGTGATTAGCATGTTGCTAGCATGTTGCTAGCGTGATTAGCATGTTGCTAGCATGTTGCTAGCATGTTGCTAGCGTGATTAGCATGTTGCTAGCATGTTGCTAGCATGATTAGCATGTTGTTAGCATGTTTTTAGCATGATTAGCATGTTGCTAACATGATTAGCATGATTAGCATGTTGCTAGCGTGATTAGCATGTTGCTAGCATGTTGCTAGCATGTTGCTAGCGTGATTAGCATGTTGCTAGCATGTTGCTAGCATGATTAGCATGTTGCTAGCATGTTGCTAGCGTGATTAGCATGTTGTTAGCATGTTGCTAGCATGTTGCTATCATGTTGCTAGCTTGATTAGCATGTTGCTAGCATGTTGCTAGCATGATTAGCATGTTGCTAGCATGTTGCTAGTATGATTAGCATGTTGCTAGCTTGTTTTTAACATGATTAGCATGTTGCTAGCATGTTGCTAGCGTGATTAGCATGTTGCTAGCATGATTAGCATGTTGCTAGCTTGTTTTTAGCATGATTAGCATGTTGCTAGCAGGTTTGCTAGCGTGATTAGCATGTTGCTAGCATTATTTTAGCATGATTAGCATGTTGCTAGCGTGATTAGCATGTTGTTAGCATGTTGCTAGCACGTTGCTAGC
The DNA here is from genome assembly GCA_003573665.1 of Oxygymnocypris stewartii. NCBI lineage: Eukaryota > Metazoa > Chordata > Actinopteri > Cypriniformes > Cyprinidae > Oxygymnocypris > Oxygymnocypris stewartii. The sequence continues at coordinate 98,581 of QVTF01010685.1, read as the reverse complement.
GTGATTTTAGCATGATTAGCATGTTGCTAGCATTTCGCTAGCATGATTAGCATGTTGCTAGCATGTTGCTAGCCTGATTTTAGCATTATTAGCATGTTGCTAGCATTATTTTAGCATGATTAGCATGTTGCTAGCATGTTGCTAGCATAATTAGCATGTTGCTAGCATGATTTTAGCATGATTAGCATGTTGCTAGCGTGATTTTAGCGTGATTAGCATGTTGCTAGCATGATTTTAGCATTATTAGCATGTTGTTAGCATGTTGCTAGCGTGATTAGCATGTTGCTAGCATGTTTTTATCATGATTAGCATGTTGCTAGCATGTTGCTAGCGTGATTAGCATGTTGCTAGCATGATTTTAGCATGATTAGCATGTTGCTAGCATGTTGCTAGCGTGATTAGCATGTTGTTAGCATGTTGCTATCATGTTGCTATCATGTTGCTAGCATTATTTTAGCATGATTAGCATGTTGCTAGCATGTTTTTAGCATGATTAGCATGTTGCTAGCATGTTGCTAGCGTGATTTGCATGTTGCTAGCATGATTTTAACATGATTAGCATGTTGCTAACATGTTGCTAGCATGTTGCTTGCGTGATAAGCATGTTGCTAGCTTGTTTTTAGCATGATTAGCATGTTGCTAGCATGTTGCTAGCCTGATTTTAGCATTATTAGCATGTTGCTAGCATTTTGCTAGCATGATTTTAGCATGATTAGCATGTTGCTAGCATGTTGCTAGCATAATTAGCATGTTGCTAGCATGATTTTAACATGATTAGCATGTTGCTAGCATGTTGCTAGCGTGATTTTAGCGTGATTAGCATGTTGCTAGCATGATTTTAGCATGATTAGCATGTTGCTAGCATGTTGCTAGCGTGATTAGCATGTTGCTAGCAAGTTTTTAGCATGATTAGCATGTTGCTAGCATGTTGCTAGCATGTTGCTAGCGTGATTAGCATGTTGCTAGCATGATTTTAGCATGATTAGCATGTTGCTAGCATGTTGCTAGCGTGATTAGCATGTTGCTAGCATGTTGCTAGCATTATTTTAGCATGATTAGCATGTTGCTAGCATGATTAGCATGTTGCTAGCATGTTGCTAGCATGATTAGCATGTTGCTAGCATGATTTTAGCATGATTAGCATGTTGCTAGCATGATTAGCATGTGACTAGCATGTTTGCTAGCATGTTGCTAGCATGATTAGCATGTTGCTAGCAAGTTGCTAGCATTATTAGCATGTTGCTAGCATGTAGCTAGCATGATTAGTATGTTGCTAGCATGATTTTAGCATGTTGCTAGCGTGATTAGCATGTTGCTAGCATGATTAGCATGTGAGTAGCATGTTTGCTAGCATCATTAGCATGTTGCTAGCATGTTGCTAGCATGATTAGCATGTTTGCTAGCTTGATTAGCATGTTGCTAGCATGATTTTAGCATGATTAGCATGTTGCTAGCATGTTGCTAGCGTGATTAGCATGTTGTTAGCATGTTGCTATCATGTTGCTATCATGTTGCTAGCATTATTTTAGCATGATTAGCATGTTGCTAGCATGTTTTTAGCATGATTAGCATGTTGCTAGCATGTTGCTAGCGTGATTTGCATGTTGCTAGCATGATTTTAACATGATTAGCATGTTGCTAACATGTTGCTAGCATGTTGCTTGCGTGATAAGCATGTTGCTAGCTTGTTTTTAGCATGATTAGCATGTTGCTAGCATGTTGCTAGCCTGATTTTAGCATTATTAGCATGTTGCTAGCATGATTTTAGCATGATTAGCATGTTGCTAGCATGTTGCTAGCATAATTAGCATGTTGCTAGCATGATTTTAACATGATTAGCATGTTGCTAGCATGTTGCTAGCGTGATTTTAGCGTGATTAGCATGTTGCTAGCATGATTTTAGCATGATTAGCATGTTGCTAGCATGTTGCTAGCGTGATTAGCATGTTGCTAGCAAGTTTTTAGCATGATTAGCATGTTGCTAGCATGTTGCTAGCATGTTGCTAGCGTGATTAGCATGTTGCTAGCATGATTTTAGCATGATTAGCATGTTGCTAGCATGTTGCTAGCGTGATTAGCATGTTGCTAGCATGTTGCTAGCATTATTTTAGCATGATTAGCATGTTGCTAGCATGATTAGCATGTTGCTAGCATGTTGCTAGCATGATTAGCATGTTGCTAGCATGATTTTAGCATGATTAGCATGTTGCTAGCATGATTAGCATGTGACTAGCATGTTTGCTAGCATGTTGCTAGCATGATTAGCATGTTTGCTAGCAAGTTGCTAGCATTATTAGCATGTTGCTAGCATGTAGCTAGCATGATTAGTATGTTGCTAGCATGATTTTAGCATGTTGCTAGCGTGATTAGCATGTTGCTAGCATGATTAGCATGTGAGTAGCATGTTTGCTAGCATCATTAGCATGTTGCTAGCATGTTGCTAGCATGATTAGCATGTTTGCTAGCTTGATTAGCATGTTGCTAGCATGATTTTAGCATGATTAGCATGTTGCTAGCATGTCGCTAGCATGATTAGCATGTTGTTAGCATGTTGCTAGCATGATTTTAGCATGATTAGCATGTTGTTAGCATTTTGCTAGCATGATTAGCATGTTGCTAGCATGTTGCTAGCATGATTAGCATGTTTCTAGCATGATTTTAACATGATTAGCATGTTGCTAACATGTTGCTAGCATGTTGCTTGCGTGATAAGCATGTTGCTAGCTTGTTTTTAGCATGATTAGCATGTTGCTAGCATGTTGCTAGCCTGATTTTAGCATTATTAGCATGTTTGCTAGCATGTTGCTAGCGTGATTAGCATGTTGCTAGCATGATTAGCATGTTGCTAGCATGTTTTTCAGCATGATTAACATGTTGCTAGCATGTTTTTAACATGATTAGCATGTTGCTAGCATGATTTAGATAGATTAGAAATAGTATTAGATAGAGTGGAAGCTTAAATTAGTTTGAATGTGATAGAAATAGTACATAGAAGGGAAGTCTGATTGAGTCTAATGGGCTTCAGTCTGTTTAGATTTGAATTTTTGACAGTTGGAGTTTGAACAGTCTTGGCTCATCTGAACATTCCGTCAATGTATGTCTATGGGATTTTTATGATTTTTAATCTTCAGTTTTATGAAAATCATAAGTCTGATCAGTTAGAAAAGATATAGCAACGCGAGTCAGAATAGTTCGGAGATATGGTGCGAGTTTCGAGTTTGTAGAGTTAAAGCTCTAGGAGGAGATAGAATTGCAAATTTAGTCTCAGAAGATTAATAATAATAATAATAAGAAGTTTAAATAGAATATCAGTAAGTTGGCTTTCACAAGCCAACTTAATAATAACTAGATAAAAAAGTTTGTGAACAAACTTTAAGTTGGCTTGCGAAAGCCGGACCAGAAAGTTAACAAGTTTGGAAAGTTTAAGTTTTAAAAGTTTTATAAGTTTTAAAAGTTTAAGTTTTAATAGTTAAAAAAGTTTAAGTTTTATTAGTTTAAGTTTTAAAAGTTTTATAAGTTTAAGTTTTAAAAGTTTTATAAGTTTTAAAAGTTTAAGTTTTAATAGTTAAAAAAGTTCAAGTTTTAAAAGTTTAAGTTTTATTAGTTTTATAAGTTTAAGTTTTAAAAGTTTAAGTTTTAATAGTTTTAAAAGTTTTAAAAGTTTAAGTTTTAAAAGTAGCGAATAAGTTAGGCTAGCATGATTAGCATGTTGCTAGCATGTTGCTAGCATGATTTTAGCATGATTAACATGTGACTAGCATGTTGCTAGCATCATTAGCATGTTGCTAGCATGTTGCTAGCATGATGCTAGCATGATTTTATCATGATTAGCATGTTGCTAGCGTGATTAGCATGTTGCTAGCATGTGGCTAGCATGATTAGCATGTTGCTAGCATGTTGCTAGCATGATTAGCATGTTGTTAGCATGTTGCTAGCGTGATTAGCATGTTGCTAGCTTGTTTTTAGCGTGATTAGCATGTTGCTAGCATGTTTGCTAGCGTGATTAGCATGTTGCTAGCATGATTAGCATGTTGTTAGCATGTTGCTAGCACGTTGCTAGCGTGATTTTAGCATGATTAGCATGTTGCTAGCATATTGCTAGCATGATTAGCATGTTGCTAGCATGTTGCTAGCCTGATTTTAGCATTATCAGCATGTTGCTAGCATGTTGCTAGCATGATTTTAGCATGATTAGCATGTTGTTAGCATGTTGCTAGCGTGATTAGCATGTTTGCTAACATGTTTTTAGCATGATTAGCATGTTGCTAGCATGTTGCTAGCGTGATTAACATGTTGCTAGCATGATTTTAGCATGATTAGCATGTTGCTAGCATGTTGCTAGCGTGATTAGCATGTTGTTAGCATGTTTTTAGCATGATTAGCATGTTGCTAGCATGTTGCTAGCGTGATTTGCATGTTGCTAACATGATTTTAGCATGATTAGCATGTTGTTAACATGTTGCTAGCATGTTGCTAGAGTTATTAGCATGTTGCTAGCGTGATTAGCATGTTGCTAGCTTGTTTTTTAGCATGATTAGCATGTTGCTAGCATGTTGCTAGCATGTTGCTAACCTGATTTTAGCATTATTAGCATGTTGCTAACATTTTGCTAGCATGATTTTAGCATGATTAGCATGTTGCTTAGCATTGTTGCTAGCATGATTTTAGCATGATTAGCATGTTGCTAGCGTGATTTTAGCGTGATTAGCATGTTGCTTAGCATGATTTTAGCATGATTAGCATGTTGCTAGCATGTTGCTAGCGTGATTAGCATGTTGCTAACATGTTTTTAGCATTATTAGCATGTTGCTAGCATGTTGCTAGCATGTTGATTGCGTGATTAGCATGTTGCTAGCATGATTTTAGCATGATTAGCATGTTGCTAGCATGTTGTTAGCATGATTAGCATGTTGCTAGCATGATTAACATGTTGCTAGCATGTCGCTAGTATGATTTTAGCATGATTAGCATGTTGCTAGCATGTTGCTAGCATGATTAGCATGTTGCTAGCAAGTTGCTAGCATTATTAGCATGTTGCTAGCATGTTGCTAGCATTATTAGCATGTTGCTAGCATGTTGCTAGCATGATTAGCATGTTGCTAGCATGATTTTAGCATGATTAGCATGTTGCTAGCATGTTGCTAGCATTATTAGCATGTGACTAGCATGTTTGCTAGCATGATTAGCATGTGACTAGCATGTTTGCTAACATGATTAGCATGTTGCTAGCATGTTGCTAGCATGATTAGCATGTTTGCTAGCATGTTTAGCATGTTGCTTGCATGATTAGCATGTTGCTAGCATGATTTTAGCATGATTAGTATGTTGCTAGCATGATTACCATTGTAGTTTAAAGCATGATTACCATTGTAGTTTAAACGTATATGCTGTTTCATGGGCCGTCCCCTCACCATGTAAGTCTATGGGACATTTTTGGGGGGCTCTTGCGCCCCAGGGGTAAAACTTATACCCCACTGCAGGGTATGTTCTCGCTCAGCTTGATAGCCTCTTCAAATGTTGTGATTCACAAGTTTCTACGAAATTCTCGCTCTGCGCTACAACCCGTCGAAGTTTGCCGCAATGCATTGTCGATGCGTTTTTTTGCGCGGTTTTTCGCTAATTGTACGATTAGCATAAACCCGATCGCTTAGAAAAGATATAGCACACCCCGCGAGATCAGTCTGAAGATTTGGGATGAGTTTGGAGTCTGTAGAGATAAAGCTCTAGGAGGAGTAGCAGTCAGAAATTTAGTCTCAGAAGAATAATAATAATAATAATAACTAGAATAAAAAAGTTTGTGAACAAACTTTAAGTTGGCTTGCGAAAGCCGGACCAGAAAGTTAACAAGTTTGGAAAGTTTAAGTTTTAAAAGTTTTATAAGTTTTAAAAGTTTAAGTTTTAATAGTTAAAAAAGTTTAAGTTTTATTAGTTTAAGTTTTAAAAGTTTTATAAGTTTAAGTTTTAAAAGTTTTATAAGTTTTAAAAGTTTAAGTTTTAATAGTTAAAAAAGTTCAAGTTTTAAAAGTTTAAGTTTTATTAGTTTTATAAGTTTAAGTTTTAAAAGTTTAAGTTTTAATAGTTTTAAAAGTTTTAAAAGTTTAAGTTTTAAAAGTAGCGAATAAGTTAGGCTAGCATGATTAGCATGTTGCTAGCATGTTGCTAGCATGATTTTAGCATGATTAACATGTGACTAGCATGTTGCTAGCATCATTAGCATGTTGCTAGCATGTTGCTAGCATGATGCTAGCATGATTTTATCATGATTAGCATGTTGCTAGCGTGATTAGCATGTTTTTAGCATGTTGCTAGCATGATTAGCATGTTGCTAGCATGATTTTAGCATGATTAGCATGTTGCTAGCATGTTGCAAGCGTGATTAGCATGTTGCTAGCATGTTGCTAGCATGATTTTAGCATGTTGATAGCGTGATTAGCATGTTGCTAATGTGATTAGCATAAGACTAGCATTTTGCTAGCATGATTAGCATGTTACTAGCATGATTAGCATGTGACTAGCATGTTGCTAGCATCATTAGCATGTTGCTAGCATGTTGCTAGCATGATTTTAGCATGATTAGCATGTTTACTAGCTTGATTAGCATGTTGCTAGCATGATTTTAGCATTATTAGCATGTTGCTAGCATGTCGCTAACATGATTAGCATGTTGCTAGCATGTTGCTAGCGTGATTAGCATGTTGCTAGCATGTTGTTAGCATGATTAGCATGTTGCTAGCATGTTGCTAGCATGATTTTAACATGATTAGCATGTTGCTAGCATGTTGCTAACGTGATTAGCATGTTGCTAGCATGTTTTTAGCATTATTAGCATGTTGCTAGCATGTTGCTAGCATGTTGCTAGCTTGATTAGCATGTTGCTAGCATGTTGCTAGCATGATTTTATCATGATTAGCATGTTGCTAGCGTGATTAGCATGTTGCTAGCATGTTTTTAGCATGATTAGCATTTTGCTAGCATGTTGCTAGCGTGATTAGCATGTTGCTAGCATGATTTTAGCATGATTAGCATGTTGCTAGCATGTCGTTAGCGTGATTTTAGCATAATTAGCATGTTGCTAGCATGTTGCTAGCATGATTAGCATGTTGCTAGCATAATGCTAGCATGATTAGCATGTTAATAGCATGTTGCTAGCATGATTAGCATGTTGCTAGCATGTCGCTAGCGTGATTTTAGCATGATTACCATGTTGTTAGCATGTTGCTAGTATGTTGCTAGCATGATTAGCATGTTGCTAGCATGTTGCTAGCATGATTAGCATGTTGCTAGCATGTTGTTAGCATGTTGCTAGCATGTCGCTAGCATGATTTTAGCATGATTAGCATGTTGCTAGCTTGATCAGCATGTTGCTAGCATGTCGCTAGCATGATTTTAGCATGTTGCTAGCATGTCGCTAGCGTGATTTTAGCATGATTAGCATGTTTCTAGCATGTTGCTAGCATGATTAGCATGTTGTTAACATAATGCTAGCATGATTAGCATGTTGCTAGCATGTCGGTAGCATGATTAGCATGTTGCTAGCATGTTGCTAGCACGATTAGCATGTGACTAGCATATTGCTAGCATGATTAGCATGTTGCTAGCGTGTTGTTAGCATGTTTCTAACATGACTAGCATGTTGCTAGCATGTCGCTAGCATGATTTTAGCATGATTAGCATGTTGCTAGCATGATCAGCATGTTGCTAGCATGTCGCTAGCATGATTTTAGCATGATTAGCATGTTGCTAGCATGTCGCTAGCGTGATTTTAGCATGATTAGCATGTTGCTAGCATGATTAGCATGTTGCTAGCATAATGCTACCATGATTAGCATGTTGCTAGCATGTCGGTAGCATGATTAGCATGTTGCTAGCATGTTGCTAGCATGATTAGCATGTGACTAGCATATTGCTAGCATGATTAGCATGTTGCTAGCGTGATTTTAGCATGATTAGCATGTTTGCTAGCATGTTGCTAGCATGATTAGCATGTTGCTAGCATGTCGCTAGCATGATTTTAGCATGATTAGCATGTTGCTAGCATGATTAGCATGTCGCTAGCATGATTTTAGCATGATTAGCACGTTGCTAGCATGTTGCTAGCCTGATTTTAGCATGATTAGCATGTTTCTAGCATGATTTTAGCATGATTAGCATGTTGCTAGCATGATTTTAGCATGATTAGTATGTTTGCTAGCATGTTGCTAGCGTGATTTTAGCATGATTAGCATGTTGCTAGCATGATTTTAGCATGATTAGCATGTTTTTAGCATGATTAGCATGTTGTTAGCATGTTGCTAGCATATTCCTAGCATGATTAGCATGTTGCTAGCATGTTGCCAGCATGATTTGCAAGTGACTAGCATGTTGCTAGCATAGATAGATAGATAGATAGAAAGAGTCAATAGATCATTTCCTATGTAAAAAGTTTCAACCTATATGCTATTTCATGGGCCGTCCCCTCACCATGTAAGTCTATGGGACAATTTTGGGGGGCTCTTGCGCCCCAGGGGTAAAACTTATACCCCACTGCGGGGTATGTTCTCGCTCAGCTTGATAGCCTCTTCAAATGTTGTGATTCACAAGTTTCTACGAAATTCTCGCTCTGCGCTACAACCCGTCGAAGTTTGCCGCCATGCATTGTCGATGCATTTTTTTGCGCGGTTTTTCGCTAATTGTACGATTAGCATAAACCCGATCGCTTAGAAAAGATATAGCAACTCGAGTCAGAATAGTTCGGAGATATGGTGCGAGTTTGGAGTTTGCCGAGTTAAAGCTCTAGGAGGAGTAGCAGTCAGAAATTTAGTCTCAGAAGAATAATAATAATAAGTTAAAAAGCAATAACAGTAAGTTGGCTTTCCCAAGCCAACTTAATAATAATAAGTTTAAATAGGATTTCAGTAAGTTGGCTTTCACAAGCCAACTTAATAACTAGATAAAAAGTTTGTGAACAAACTTTAAGTTGGCTTGCGAAAGCCGGACCAGAAAGTTTTAAAAAGTTTAAAAAGTTTAAAAGTTTTATAAGTTTAAGTTTTAAAAGTTTTATAAGTTTTAAAAGTTTAAGTTTTAATAGTTAAAAAAGTTTAAGTTTTAAAAGTTTATGCTTTATTAGTTTTAAAAGTTTGTTTTAATAGTAGCGAATAAGTTAGGCTAGCATGATTAGAATGTTTTGCTAGCATGATTAGCATGTTGCTAGCATGTTGCTAGCGTGATTAGCATGTTGCTACCATGATTTTAGCATGATTAGCATTTTGCTAGCATGTTGCTAGCGTGATTAACATGTTGCTAGCGTGATTAGCATGTTGCTAGCTTGTTTTTAGCATGATTAGCATGTTGCTAGCGTGATTAGCATGTTGCTAGCATGTTGCTAGCGTGATTAGCATGTTGCTAGCATGTTGCTAGCATGTTGCTAGAATGTTGCTAGCGTGATTAGCATGTTGCTAGCATGATTAGCATGTTGCTAGCATGTTGCTAGCATGATTAACATGTTGTTAGCATGTTTTTAGCATGATTAGCATGTTGCTAGCATGTTGCTAGCGTGATTAACATGTTGCTAGCATGTTGCTAGCGTGATTAGCATGTTGCTAGCATGTTGCTAGCGTGATTAGCATGTTGCTAGCATGTTGCTAGCATGATTAGCATGTTGCTAGCATGTTGCTAGCGTGATTAGCATGTTGCTAGCATGTTGCTAGCATGTTGCTAGCGTGATTAGCATGTTGCTAGCATGTTTCTAGCATGATTAGCATGTTGTTAGCATGATTAGCATGTTGCTAGCATGTTGCTAGCATGATTAGCATGTTGCTAGCTTGTTGTTAGCATGATTAGCATGTTGCTAGCATGTTGCTAGCGTGATTAGCATGTTGCTAGCATGTTAATAGCGTGATTAGCATGTTGCTAGCATGTTGCTAGCATGTTGTTAGCGTGATTAGCATGTTGCTAACATGTTGTTAGCGTGATTAGCATGTTGCTAGCATGTTGCTAGCGTGATTAGCATGTTGCTAGCATGTTGATAGCATGATTAGCATGTTGCTAGCATGATTAGCATGTTGCTAGCATGTTGCTAGCATGTTGCTAGCGTGATTAGCATGTTGCTAGCATGATTAGCATTTTGCTAGCATGATTAGCATGTTGCTAGCTTGTTTTTTAGCATGATTAGCATGTTGCTAGCATGTTGCTAGAGTGATTAGCATGTTGCTAGCATGTTGCTAGCGTGATTAGCATGTTGCTAGCGTGATTAGCATGTTGCTAGCATGTTGCTAGCATGATTAGCATGTTGCTAGCATGTTGCTAGCATGATTAGCATGTTGTTAGCATGTTGCTAGCATGATTAGCATGTTGCTAGCTTGTTTTTAGCGTTATTAGCATGTTGCTAGCATGTTTGCTAGCGTGATTAGCATGTTGCTAGCATGATTAGCATGTTGTTAGCATGTTGCTAGCACGTTGCTAGCGTGATTTTAGCATGATTAGCATGTTGCTAGCATGTTGCTAGCCTGATTTTAGCATTATCAGCATGTTGCTAGCATGTTGCTAGCATGATTTTAGCATGATTAGCATGTTGTTAGCATGTTGCTAGCCTGATTAGCATGTTTGCTAGCATGTTTTTAGCATGATTAGCATGTTGCTAGCATGTTGCTAGCGTGATTAACATGTTGATAGCATGATTTTAGCATGATTAGCATGTTGCTAGCATGTTGCTAGCGTGATTAGCATGTTGTTAGCATGTTTTTAGCATGATTAGCATGTTGCTAGCATGTTGCTAGCGTGATTTGCATGTTGCTAACATGATTTTAGCATGATTAGCATGTTGTTAACATGTTGCTAGCATGTTGCTAGCGTTATTAGCATGTTGCTAGCGTGAGTAGCATGTTGCTAGCTTGTTTTTAGCATGATTAGCATGTTGCTAGCATGTTGCTAGCATGTTGCTAACCTGATTTTAGCATTATTAGCATGTTGCTAACATTTTGCTAGCATGATTTTAGCATGATTAGCATGTTGCTAGCATTGTTTGCTAGCATGATTTTAGCATGATTAGCATGTTGCTAGCGTGATTTTAGCGTGATTAGCATGTTGCTAGCATGATTTTAGCATGATTAGCATGTTGCTAGCATGTTGCTAGCGTGATTAGCATGTTGCTAACATGTTTTTAGCATTATTAGCATGTTGCTAGCATGTTGCTAGCATGTTGATTGCGTGATTAGCATGTTGCTAGCATGATTTTAGCATGATTAGCATGTTGCTAGCATGTTGTTAGCATGATTAGCATGTTGCTAGCATGATTAACATGTTGCTAGCATGTCGCTAGCATGATTTTAGCATGATTAGCATGTTGCTAGCATGTTGCTAGCATGATTAGCATGTTGCTAGCAAGTTGCTAGCATTATTAGCATGTTGCTAGCATGTTGCTAGCATTATTAGCATGTTGCTAGCATGTTGCTAGCATGATTAGCATGTTGCTAGCATGATTTTAGCATGATTAGCATGTTGCTAGCATGTTGCTAGCATTATTAGCATGTGACTAGCATGTTTGCTAGCATGATTAGCATGTGACTAGCATGTTTGCTAACATGATTAGCATGTTGCTAGCATGTTGCTAGCATGATTAGCATGTTTGCTAGCATGTTTAGCATGTTGCTTGCATGATTAGCATGTTGCTAGCATGATTTTAGCATGATTAGTATGTTGCTAGCATGATTACCATTGTAGTTTAAAGCATGATTACCATTGTAGTTTAAACGTATATGCTGTTTCATGGGCCGTCCCCTCACCATGTAAGTCTATGGGAAATTTTTGGGGGGCTCTTGCGCCCCAGGGGTAAAACTTATACCCCACTGCAGGGTATGTTCTCGCTCAGCTTGATAGCCTCTTCAAATGTTGTGATTCACAAGTTTCTACGAAATTCTCGCTCTGCGCTACAACCCGTCGAAGTTTGCCGCAATGCATTGTCGATGCGTTTTTTTGCGCGGTTTTTCGCTAATTGTACGATTAGCATAAACCCGATCGCTTAGAAAAGATATAGCACACCCCGCGAGATCAGTCTGAAGATTTGGGATGAGTTTGGAGTCTGTAGAGTTAAAGCTCTAGGAGGACTAGCAGTCAGAAATTTAGTCTCAGAAGAATAATAATAATAACTAGATAAAAAAGTTTGTGAACAAACTTTAAGTTGGCTTGCGAAAGCCGGACCAGAAAGTTTTAAAAAGTTTAAAAAGTTTAAAAAGTTTAAAAAGTTTTATAAGTTTAAGTTTTAAAAGTTTTATAAGTTTTAAAAGTTTAAGTTTTAATAGTTAAAAAAGTTTAAGTTTTAAAAGTTTATGCTTTATTAGTTTTAAAAGTTTGTTTTAATAGTTTTAAAAGTTTTAAAAGTTTAAGTTTTAAAAGTAGCGAATAAGTTAGGCTAGCATGATTAGAATGTTTTGCTAGCATGATTAGCATGTTGCTAGCATGTTGCTAGCGTGATTAGCATGTTGCTACCATGATTTTAGCATGATTAGCATTTTGCTAGCATGTTGCTAGCGTGATTAACATGTTGCTAGCGTGATTAGCATGTTGCTAGCTTGTTTTTAGCATGATTAGCATGTTGCTAGCGTGATTAGCATGTTGCTAGCATGTTGCTAGCGTGATTAGCATGTTGCTAGCATGTTGCTAGCATGTTGCTAGCATGATTAGCATGTTGCTAGCATGTTGCTAGCATGATTAACATGTTGTTAGCATGTTTTTAGCATGATTAGCATGTTGCTAGCATGTTGCTAGCGTGATAACATGTTGCTAGCATGTTGCTAGCGTGATTAGCATGTTGCTAGCATGTTGCTAGCGTGATTAGCATGTTGCTAGCATGTTGCTAGCATGATTAGCATGTTGCTAGCATGTTGCTAGCGTGATTAGCATGTTGCTAGCATGTTGCTAGCATGTTGCTAGCGTGATTAGCATGTTGCTAGCATGTTTCTAGCATGATTAGCATGTTGCTAGCATGATTAGCATGTTGCTAGCATGTTGTTAGCATGATTAGCATGTTGCTAGCTTGTTGTTAGCATGATTAGCATGTTGCTAGCATGTTGCTAGCGTGATTAGCATGTTGCTAGCATGTTGCTAGCGTGATTAGCATGTTGCTAGCATGTTGCTAGCATGTTGTTAGCGTGATTAGCATGTTGCTAGCATGTTGCTAGCGTGATTAGCATGTTGCTAGCATGTTGCTAGCATGTTGCTAGCGTGATTAGCATGTTGCTAGCATGATTAGCATGTTGCTAGCATGTTGTTAGCATGATTAGCATGTTGCTAGCATGTTGCTAGCATGTTGCTAGTGTTATTAGCATGTTTCTAGCATGTTGCTAGCGTGATTAGCATGTTGCAAGCTTGTTTTTAGCATGATTAGCATGTTGCTAGCATGTTGTTAGCGTGATTAGCATGTTGCTAGCATGTTGCTAGCGTGATTAGCATGTTGCTAACATGTTGCTAGCATGTTGCTAGCGTGATTAGCATGTTGCTAGCATGTTGCTAGCGTGATTAGCATGTTGCTAACATGTTGCTAGCATGTTGCTAGCGTGATTAGCATGTTGCTAGCATGATTAGCATGTTGCTAGCATTTTGCTAGCATGATTAGCATGTTGCTAGCTTGTTTTTAGCATGATTAGCATGTTGCTAGCATGTTGCTAGCGTGATTAGCATGTTGCTAGCATGTTGCTAGCGTGATTAGCATGTTGCTAGCATGTTGCTAGCATGATTAGCATGTTGTTAGCATGTTGCTAGCGTGATTAGCATGTTGCTAGCTTGTTTTTAGCGTGATTAGCATGTTGCTAGCATGTTTGCTAGCGTGATTAGCATGTTGCTAACATGATTAGCATGTTGTTATCATGTTGCTAGCACGTTGCTAGCGTGATTTTAGCATGATTAGCATGTTGCTAGCATTTTGCTAGCATGATTAGCATGTTGCTAGCATGTTGCTAGCCTGATTTTAGCATTATCAGCATGTTGCTAGCATGTTGCTAGCATGATTTTAGCATGATTAGCATGTTGTTAGCATGTTGCTAGCGTGATTAGCATGTTTGCTAGCATGTTTTTAGCATGATTAGCATGTTGCTAGCATGTTGCTAGCGTGATTAACATGTTGCTAGCATGATTTTAGCATGATTAGTATGTTGCTAGCATGTTGCTAGCGTGATTAGCATGTTGTTAGCATGTTTTTAGCATGATTAGCATGTTGCTAGCATGTTGCTAGCGTGATTTGCATGTTGCTAACATGATTTTAGCATGATTAGCATGTTGTTAACATGTTGCTAGCATGTTGCTAGCGTTATTAGCATGTTGCTAGCGTGATTAGCATGTTGCTAGCTTGTTTTTAGCATGATTAGCATGTTGCTAGCATTTTGCTAGCATGTTGCTAACCTGATTTTAGCATTATTAGCATGTTGCTAACATTTTGCTAGCATGATTTTAGCATGATTAGCATGTTGCTAGCGTGATTTTAGCGTGATTAGCATGTTGCTAGCATGATTTTAGCATGATTAGCATGTTGCTAGCATGTTGCTAGCGTGATTAGCATGTTGCTAACATGTTTTTAGCATTATTAGCATGTTGCTAGCATGTTGCTAGCATGTTGATTGCGTGATTAGCATGTTGCTAGCATGATTTTAGCATGATTAGCATGTTGCTAGCATGTTGTTAGCATGATTAGCATGTTGCTAGCATGATTAACATGTTGCTAGCATGTCGCTAGCATGATTTTAGCATGATTAGCATGTTTGCTAGCATGTTGCTAGCATGATTAGCATGTTGCTAGCAAGTTGCTAGCATTATTAGCATGTTGCTAGCATGTTGCTAGCATTATTAGCATGTTGCTAGCATGTTGCTAGCATGATTAGCATGTTGCTAGCATGATTTTAGCATGATTAGCATGTTGCTAGCATGTTGCTAGCATTATTAGCATGTGACTAGCATGTTTGCTAGCATGATTAGCATGTGACTAGCATGTTTGCTAACATGATTAGCATGTTGCTAGCATGTTGCTAGCATGATTAGCATGTTTGCTAGCATGTTTAGCATGTTGCTTGCATGATTAGCATGTTGCTAGCATGATTTTAGCATGATTAGTATGTTGCTAGCATGATTACCATTGTAGTTTAAACGTATATGCTGTTTCATGGGCCGTCCCCTCACCATGTAAGTCTATGGGACATTTTTGGGGGGCTCTTGCGCCCCAGGGGTAAAACTTATACCCCACTGCAGGGTATGTTCTCGCTCAGCTTGATAGCCTCTTCAAATGTTGTGATTCACAAGTTTCTACGAAATTCTCGCTCTGCGCTACAACCCGTCGAAGTTTGCCGCAATGCATTGTCGATGCGTTTTTTTGCGCGGTTTTTCGCTAATTGTACGATTAGCATAAACCCGATCGCTTAGAAAAGATATAGCACACCCCGCGAGATCAGTCTGAAGATTTGGGATGAGTTTGGAGTCTGTAGAGTTAAAGCTCTAGGAGGAGTAGCAGTCAGAAATTTAGTCTCAGAAGAATAATAATAATAATAATAACTAGATAAAAAAGTTTGTGAACAAACTTTAAGTTGGCTTGCGAAAGCCGGACCAGAAAGTTAAAAAGTTTGGAAAGTTTAAGTTTTAAAAGTTTTATAAGTTTTAAAAGTTTTATAAGTTTTAATAGTTAAAAAAGTTCAAGTTTTAAAAGTTTAAGTTTTATTAGTTTTATAAGTTTAAGTTTTAAAAGTTTAAGTTTTAATAGTTTTAAAAGTTTAAGTTTTAATAGTTTTAAAAGTTTAAGTTTTAAAAGTAGCGAATAAGTTAGGCTAGCATGATTAGCATGTTGCTAGCATGTTGCTAGCATGATTTTAGCATGATTAACATGTGACTAGCATGTTGCTAGCATCATTAGCATGTTGCTAGCATGTTGCTAGCATGATGCTAGCATGATTTTATCATGATTAGCATGTTTTTAGCATGTTGCTAGCATGATTAGCATGTTGCTAGCATGATTTTAGCATGATTAGCATGTTGCTAGCATGTTGCAAGCGTGATTAGCATGTTGCTAGCATGTTGCTAGCATGATTTTAGCATGTTGCTAGCGTGATTAACATGTTGCTAATGTGATTAGCATGTGACTAGCATTTTGCTAGCATGATTAGCATGTTGCTAGCATGATTAGCATGTGACTAGCATGTTGCTAGCATCATTAGCATGTTGCTAGCATGTTGCTAGCATGATTTTAGCATGATTAGCATGTTTACTAGCTTGATTAGCATGTTGCTAGCATGATTTTAGCATTATTAGCATGTTGCTAGCATGTCGCTAACATGATTAGCATGTTGCTAGCATGTTGCTAGCGTGATTAGCATGTTGCTAGCATGTTGTTAACATGATTAGCATGTTGCTAGCATGTTGCTAGCATGATTTTAACATGATTAGCATGTTGCTAGCATGTTGCTAACGTGATTAGCATGTTGCTAGCATGTTTTTAGCATGATTAGCATGTTGCTAGCATGTTGCTAGCATGTTGCTAGCGTGATTAGCATGTTGCTAGCATGATTTTAGCATGATTAGCATGTTGCTAGCATGTTGCTAGCGTGATTAGCATGTTGCTAGCATGTTGCTAGCATGATTTTATCATGATTAGCATGTTGCTAGCATGTTGCTAGCGTGATTAGCATGTTGCTAGCATGTTTTTAGCATGATTAGCATTTTGCTAGCATGTTGCTAGCATGTTGCTAGCGTGATTAGCATGTTGCTAGCATGATTTTAGCATGATTAGCATGTTGCTAGCATGTTTCTAGCGTGATTAGCATGTTGCTAGCATGTTGCTAGCATGATTTTAGCATGATTAGCATGTTGCTAGCATGTTGCTAGCGTGATTAGCATGTTTGCTAGCATGTTTTTAGCATGATTAGCATTTTGCTAGCATGTTGCTAGCGTGATTAGCATGTTGCTGGCATGTTGCTAGCATGATTAGCATGTTGCTAGCATGTTGATAGCATGTTGCTAGCGTGATTAGCATGTTGCTAGCATGTTGCTAGCATGATTTTAGCATGATTAGCATGTTTTCTAGCGTGATTAGCATGTTGCTAGCATGTTTTTAGCATGATTAGCATGTTGCTAGCATGTTGCTAGCATGTTGCTAGCAAGATTAGCATGTTGCTAGCATGTTGCTAGCATGATTTTAACATGATTAGCATGTTGCTAGCATGTTGCTAGTGTGATTAGCATGTTGTTAGCATGTTGCTAGCATGATTAGCATGTTGCTAGCATGTTTCTAGCATGATTTTAGCATGATTAGCATGTTGCTAGCATGTTGATAGCATGATTAGCATGTTGCTAGCATGATTTAATTATGATTAGCATGTTGCTAGCATGTTGCTAGCGTGATTAGCATGTTGCTAGCATGTTGCTAGCATGATTTTAGCATGATTAGCATGTTGCTAGCATGTTGCTAGCGTGATTAGCATGTTGCTAGCATGATTTTAGCATGATTAGCATGTTGCTAGCATGTTGCTAGCGTGATTAGCATGTTGCTAGCATGTTTTTAGCATGATTAGCATGTTGCTAGCATGTTGCTAGCATGATTAGCATGTTGCTAGCATGTTTCTAGCATGATTTTAGCATGATTAGCATGTTGCTAGCATGTTGCTAGCATGTTTTTAGCATAATTAGCACGGTTGCTAGCATGTTTTTAGCATAATTAGCATGTTTGCTAGCATGTTTTTAGCATGATTAGCATGTTGCTAGTATGTTTTTAGCATAATTAGCATGTTGCTAGCATGATTTTAGCATGATTAGCATGTTGCTAGTATGTTTTTAGCATAATTAGCATGTTGCTAGCATGATTTTAGCATGATTAGCATGTTGCTAGCATGTTGCCAGCATGATTAGCAAGTGACTAGCATGTTGCTAGCATAGATGTTGTAGTTTAAACCTATATGCTATTTGTAGTTTATTTGTAGTTAAACCATTGTAGTTTCAAACTATATGCTATTTCATGGGCCGTCCCCTCACCATGTAAGTCTATGGGACAATTTTGGGGGGCTCTTGCGCCCCAGGGGTAAAACTTATACCCCACTGCGGGGTATGATCTCGCTCAGCTTGATAGCCTCTTCAAATGTTGTGATTCACAAGTTTCTACGAAATTCTCGCTCTGCGCTACAACCCGTCGAAGTTTGCCGCCATGCATTGTCAATGCGTTTTTTTGCGCGGTTTTTCGCTAATTGTACGATTAGCATAAACCTGATCGCTTAGAAAAGATATAGCAACTCGAGTCAGAATAGTTCGGAGATATGTTGCGAGTTTCGAGTTTGTAGAGTTAAAGCTCTAGGAGGAGTAGCAGTTGCAAATTTAGTCTCGTAAGAATAATAATAAGTTTAAATAGAATATCAGTAAGTTGGCTTTCCCAAGCCAACTTAACTAGATGAAAAAGTTTGTGAACAAACTTTGAAGTTGGCTTGAGAAAGTCTGACCAGAAAGTTTAAAAAAGTTTAAAAAAGTTTGGAAAGTTTAAAAAAGTTTAAGTTTTAAAAGTTTAAGTTTGAATAGTTTTAAAAGTTTAAGTTTTAATAGTTTTAAAAGTTGCTAGCATGTTGATAGCATGTTGCTAACATGATTTTAGCATGATTATCATGTTGCTAGCATGTTTCTAGCATGTTTCTAGCATGATTAGCATGTTGTTAGCATGTTGCTAGCATGTTGCTAACATGATTAGCATGTTGCTAGCATTATTAGCATGTTACTAGCATGTTGCTAGCGTTATTAGCATGTTGCTAACGTTATTAGCATGTTGCTAGCGTGATTTTAGCATTATTAGCATGTTGCTAGCATGTTGCTAGCGTGATTAGCATATTGTTAGCATGTTGCTAGCATGATTAGCATGTTGTTAGCATGTTGCTAGCATGTTTTCAGCATGATTAACATGTTGCTAGCATGTTTTTAGCATGATTAGCATGTTGCTAGCATGATTTAGATAGATTAGAAATAGTATTAGATAGAGTGGAAGCTTAAATTAGTTTAAATGTGATAGAAATAGTACATAGAAGGGAAGTCTGATTGAGTCTAATGGGCTTCAGTCTGTTTAGATTTGAATTTTTGACAGTTGGAGTTTGAACAGTCTTGGCTCATCTGAACATTCCGTCAATGTATGTCTATGGGATTTTTATGATTTTTAATCTTCAGTTTTATGAAAATCATAAGTCTGATCAGTTAGAAAAGATATAGCAACGCGAGTCAGAATAGTTCGGAGATATGGTGCGAGTTTGGAGTCTGTAGAGTTAAAGCTCTAGGAGGAGATAGAATTGCAAATTTAGTCTCAGAAGATTAATAATAACTAGATGAAAAAGTTTGTGAACAAACTTTGAAGTTGGCTTGAGAAAGTCTGACCAGAAAGTTTTAAAAAGTTTAAAAAAGTTTGGAAAAGTTTAAAAAAGTTTAAGTTTTAAAAGTTTAAGTTTGAATAGTTTTAAAAGTTTAAGTTTTAATAGTTTTAAAAGTTGCTATCATGTTGATAGCATGTTGCTAACATGATTTTAGCATGATTATCATGTTGCTAGCATGTTTCTAGCATGTTTCTAGCATGATTAGCATGTTGCTAGCATGTTGCTAGCATATTGCTAGCATTATTTTAGCATGATTAGCATGTTGTTAGCATGTTGCTAGCATGTTGCTAACATGATTAGCATGTTGCTAGCATTATTAGCATGTTACTAGCATGTTGCTAGCGTTATTAGCATGTTGCTAGCGTTATTAGCATGTTGCTAGCATGTTGCTAGCGTGATTTTAGCATTATTAGCATGTTGCTAGCATGTTGCTAGCGTGATTAGCATATTGTTAGCATGTTGCTAGCATGATTAGCATGTTGTTAGCATGTTGCTAGCATGTTTTCAGCATGATTAACATGTTGCTAGCATGTTTTTAGCATGATTAGCATGTTGCTAGCATGATTTAGATAGATTAGAAATAGTATTAGATAGAGTGGAAGCTTAAATTAGTTTGAATGTGATAGAAATAGTACATAGAAGGGAAGTCTGATTGAGTCTAATGGCTTCAGTCTGTTTAGATTTGAATTTTTGACAGTTGGAGTTTGAACAGTCTTGGCTCATCTGAACATTCCGTCAATGTATGTCTATGGGATTTTTATGATTTTTAATCTTCAGTTTTATGAAAATCATAAGTCTGATCAGTTAGAAAAGATATAGCAACGCGAGTCAGAATAGTTCGGAGATATGGTGCGAGTTTGGAGTCTGTAGAGTTAAAGCTCTAGGAGGAGATAGAATTGCAAATTTAGTCTCAGAAGATTAATAATAATAATAATAACTAGATGAAAAAGTTTGTGAACAAACTTTGAAGTTGGCTTGAGAAAGTCTGACCAGAAAGTTTTAAAAAGTTAAAAAAGTTTTAAAAAGTTTGGAAAGTTTAAAAAAGTTTAAGTTTTAAAAGTTTAAGTTTGAATAGTTTTAAAAGTTTAAGTTTTAATAGTTTTAAAAGTTGCTAGCATGTTGATAGCATGTTGCTAACATGATTTTAGCATGATTATCATGTTGCTAGCATGTTTCTAGCATGTTTCTAGCATGATTAGCATGTTGCTAGCATGTTGCTAGCATATTGCTAGCATTATTTTAGCATGATTAGCATGTTGTTAACATGTTGCTAGCATGTTGCTAACATGATTAGCATGTTGCTAGCATTATTAGCATGTTACTAGCATGTTGCTAGCGTTATTAGCATGTTGCTAGCATGTTTGCTAGCGTGATTAGCATATTGTTAGCATGTTGCTAGCATGATTAGCATGTTGTTAGCATGATTAACATGTTGCTAGCATGTTTTTAGCATGATTAGCATGTTGCTAGCATGATTTAGATAGATTAGAAATAGTATTAGATAGAGTGGAAGCTTAAATTAGTTTGAATGTGATAGAAATAGTACATAGAAGGGAAGTCTGATTGAGTCTAATGGGCTTCAGTCTGTTTAGATTTGAATTTTTGACAGTTGGAGTTTGAACAGTCTTGGCTCATCTGAACATTCCGTCAATGTATGTCTATGGGATTTTTATGATTTTTAATCTTCAGTTTTATGAAAATCATAAGTCTGATCAGTTAGAAAAGATATAGCAACGCGAGTCAGAATAGTTCGGAGATATGGTGCGAGTTTCGAGTTTGTAGAGTTAAAGCTCTAGGAGGAGATAGAATTGCAAATTTAGTCTCAGAAGATTAATAATAATAATAATAACTAGATGAAAAAGTTTGTGAACAAACTTTGAAGTTGGCTTGAGAAAGTCTGACCAGAAAGTTTTAAAAAGTTTAAAAAAGTTTGGAAAGTTTTAAAAGTTTAAGTTTTAAAAGTTTAAGTTTGAATAGTTTTAAAAGTTTAAGTTTTAATAGTTTTAAAAGTTGCTATCATGTTGATAGCATGTTGCTAACATGATTTTAGCATGATTATCATGTTGCTAGCATGTTTCTAGCATGTATCTAGCATGATTAGCATGTTGCTAGCATGTTGCTAGCATGTTGCTAGCATTATTTTAGCATGATTAGCATGTTGTTAGCATGTTGCTAGCATGTTGCTAACATGATTAGCATGTTGCTAGCATTATTAGCATGTTACTAGCATGTTGCTAGCGTTATTAGCATGTTGCTAGCGTTATTAGCATGTTGTTAGCATGTTGCTAGCGTGATTTTAGCATTATTAGCATGTTGCTAGCATGTTGCTAGCGTGATTAGCATATTGTTAGCATGTTGCTAGCATGATTAGCATGTTGTTAGCATGTTGCTAGCATGTTTTCAGCATGATTAACATGTTGCTAGCATGTTTTTAGCATGATTAGCATGTTGCTAGCATGATTTAGATAGATTAGAAATAGTATTAGATAGAGTGGAAGCTTAAATTAGTTTGAATGTGATAGAAATAGTACATAGAAGGGAAGTCTGATTGAGTCTAATGGCTTCAGTCTGTTTAGATTTGAATTTTTGACAGTTGGAGTTTGAACAGTCTTGGCTCATCTGAACATTCCGTCAATGTATGTCTATGGGATTTTTATGATTTTTAATCTTCAGTTTTATGAAAATCATAAGTCTGATCAGTTAGAAAAGATATAGCAACGCGAGTCAGAATAGTTCGGAGATATGGTGCGAGTTTGGAGTCTGTAGAGTTAAAGCTCTAGGAGGAGATAGAATTGCAAATTTAGTCTCAGAAGATTAATAATAATAATAATAATAAGAAGTTTAAATAGGATTTCAGTAAGTTGGCTTTCACAAGCCAACTTAACTAGATAAAAAAGTTTGTGAACAAACTTTAAATTGGCTTGCGAAAGCCGGACCAGAAAGTTTTAAAAAGTTTAAAAAGTTTAAAAAGTTTTATAAGTTTAAGTTTTAAAAGTTTTATAAGTTTTAAAAGTTTTATAAGTTTTAAAAGTTTAAGTTTTAATAGTTAAAAAAGTTTAAGTTTTAAAAGTTTATGCTTTTAGTTTTAAAAGTTTGTTTTAATAGTTTTAAAAGTTTTAAAAGTTTAAGTTTTAAAAGTAGCGAATAAGTTAGGCTAGCATGATTAGAATGTTTTGCTAGCATGATTAGCATGTTGCTAGCATGTTGCTAGCGTGATTAGCATGTTGCTACCATGATTTTAGCATGATTAGCATTTTGCTAGCATGTTGCTAGCGTGATTAGCATGTTGCTAGCTTGTTTTTAGCATGATTAGCATGTTGCTAGCGTGATTAGCATGTTGCTAGCATGTTGCTAGCGTGATTAGCATGTTGCTAGCATGTTGCTAGCATGTTGCTAGAATGTTGCTAGCGTGATTAGCATGTTGCTAGCATGTTGCTAGCATGATTAGCATGTTGCTAGCATGTTGCTAGCATGATTAACATGTTGTTAGCATGTTTTTAGCATGATTAGCATGTTGCTAGCATGTTGCTAGCGTGATTAACATGTTGCTAGCATGTTGCTAGCGTGATTAGCATGTTGCTAGCATGTTGCTAGCGTGATTAGCATGTTGCTAGCATGTTGCTAACATGATTAGCATGTTGCTAGCATGTTGCTAGCGTGATTAGCATTTTGCTAGCATGTTGCTAGCGTGATTAGCATTTTGCTAGCATGTTTCTAGCATGATTAGCATGTTGCTAGCATGATTAGCATGTTGCTAGCATGTTGCTAGCATGATTAGCATGTTGCTAGCTTGTTGTTAGCATGATTAGCATGTTGCTAGCATGTTGCTAGCGTGATTAGCATGTTGCTAGCATGTTAATAGCGTGATTAGCATGTTGCTAGCATGTTGCTAGCATGTTGTTAGCGTGATTAGCATGTTGCTAGCATGTTGCTAGCGTGATTAGCATGTTGCTAGCATGTTGCTAGCATGTTGCTAGCGTGATTAGCATGTTGCTAGCATGATTAGCATGTTGCTAGCATGTTGTTAGCATGTTTTTAGCATGATTAGCATGTTGCTAGCATATTGCTAGCGTGATTAGCATGTTGCTAGCATGTTGCTAGTGTGATTAGCATGTTGCTAGCATGTTGTTAGCATGTTTTTAGCATGATTAGCATGTTGCTAGCATATTGCTAGCGTGATTAGCATGTTGCTAGCATGTTGCTAGTGTGATTAGCATGTTGCTAGCATGTTGCTAGCGTGATTAGCATGTTGCTAGCTTGTTTTAAGCATGATTAGCATGTTGCTAGCATGTTGCTAGCGTGATTAGCATGTTGCTAGCATGTTGCTAGCGTGATTAGCATGTTGCTAGCATGTTGCTAGCATGTTGCTAGCGTGATTAGCATGTTGCTAGCATGATTAGCATGTTGCTAGCATTTTGCTAGCATGATTAGCATGTTGCTAGCATGTTGCTAGCGTGATTAGCATGTTGCTAGCATGATTAGCATGTTGCTAGCATGTTGCTAGCGTGATTAGCATGTTGCTAGCGTGATTAGCATGTTGCTAGCATGTTGCTAGCATAATTAGCATGTTGCTAGCATGTTGCTAGCGTGATTAGCATGTTGCTAGCATGATTAGCATGTTGTTAGCATGTTGCTAGCATGATTAGTATGTTGCTAGCATGTTACTAGCCTGATTTTAGCATTATCAGCATGTTGCTAGCATGTTGCTAGCATGATTTTAGCATGATTAGCATGTTGTTAGCATGTTGCTAGCGTGATTAGCATGTTTGCTGGCATGTTTTTAGCATGATTAGCATGTTGCTAGCATGTTGCTAGCGTGATTAACATGTTGCTAGCATGATTTTAGCATGATTAGCATGTTGCTAGCATGTTGCTAGCGTGATTAGCATGTTGTTAGCATGTTTTTAGCATGATTAGCATGTTGCTAGCATGTTGCTAGCGTGATTTGCATGTTGCTAACATGATTTTAGCATGATTAGCATGTTGTTAACATGTTGCTAGCATGTTGCTAGCGTTATTAGCATGTTGCTAGCGTGATTAGCATGTTGCTAGCTTGTTTTTAGCATGATTAGCATGTTGCTAGCATGTTGCTAGCATGTTGCTAACCTGATTTTAGCATTATTAGCATGTTGCTAACATTTTGCTAGCATGATTTTAGCATGATTAGCATGTTGCTAGCATTGTTGCTAGCATGATTTTAGCATGATTAGCATGTTGCTAGCGTGATTTTAGCGTGATTAGCATGTTGCTAGCATGATTTTAGCATGATTAGCATGTTGCTAGCATGTTGCTAGCGTGATTAGCATGTTGCTAACATGTTTTTAGCATTATTAGCATGTTGCTAGCATGTTGCTAGCATGTTGATTGCGTGATTAGCATGTTGCTAGCATGATTTTAGCATGATTAGCATGTTGCTAGCATGTTGTTAGCATGATTAGCATGTTGCTAGCATGATTAACATGTTGCTAGCATGTTGTTAGCATGATTAGCATGTTGCTAGCATGATTAACATGTTGCTAGCATGTCGCTAGCATGATTTTAGCATGATTAGCATGTTGCTAGCATGTTGCTAGCATGATTAGCATGTTGCTAGCAAGTTGCTAGCATTATTAACATGTTGCTAGCATGTCGCTAGCATGATTTTAGCATGATTAGCATGTTGCTAGCATGTTGCTAGCATGATTAGCATGTTGCTAGCAAGTTGCTAGCATTATTAGCATGTTGCTAGCATGTTGCTAGCATTATTAGCATGTTGCTAGCATGTTGCTAGCATGATTAGCATGTTGCTAGCATGATTTTAGCATGATTAGCATGTTGCTAGCATGTTGCTAGCATTATTAGCATGTGACTAGCATGTTTGCTAGCATGATTAGCATGTGACTAGCATGTTTGCTAACATGATTAGCATGTTGCTAGCATGTTGCTAGCATGATTAGCATGTTTGCTAGCATGTTTAGCATGTTGCTTGCATGATTAGCATGTTGCTAGCATGATTTTAGCATGATTAGTATGTTGCTAGCATGATTACCATTGTAGTTTAAAGCATGATTACCATTGTAGTTTAAACGTATATGCTGTTTCATGGGCCGTCCCCTCACCATGTAAGTCTATGGGACATTTTTGGGGGGCTCTTGCGCCCCAGGGGTAAAACTTATACCCCACTGCGGGGTATGTTCTCGCTCAGCTTGATAGCCTCTTCAAATGTTGTGATTCACAAGTTTCTACGAAATTCTCGCTCTGCGCTACAACCCGTCGAAGTTTGCCGCAATGCATTGTCGATGCGTTTTTTTGCGCGGTTTTTCGCTAATTGTACGATTAGCATAAACCCGATCGCTTAGAAAAGATATAGCACACCCCGCGAGATCAGTCTGAAGATTTGGGATGAGTTTGGAGTCTGTAGAGTTAAAGCTCTAGGAGGAGTAGCAGTCAGAAATTTAGTCTCAGAAGAATAATAATAATAACTAGATAAAAAAGTTTGTGAACAAACTTTAAGTTGGCTTGCGAAAGCCGGACCAGAAAGTTTTAAAAAGTTTGGAAAGTTTTAAAAGTTTTATAAGTTTAGGTTTAAAAGTTTTATAAGTTTTAAAAGTTTAAGTTTTAATAGTTAAAAAAGTTTAAGTTTTAAAAGTTTATGCTTTATTAGTTTTAAAAGTTTAAGTTTTAAAAGTTTAAGTTTTAATAGTTTAAAAAGTTTGTTTTAATAGTTTTAAAAGTTTTAAAAGTTTAAGTTTTAAAAGTAGCGAATAAGTTAGGCTAGCATGATTAGAATGTTTTGCTAGCATGATTAGCATGTTGCTAGCATGTTGCTAGCGTGATTAGCATGTTGCTACCATGATTTTAGCATGATTAGCATTTTGCTAGCATGTTGCTAGCATGTTGCTAGCGTGATTAGCATGTTGCTAGCGTGATTAGCATGTTGCTAGCTTGTTTTTAGCATGATTAGCATGTTGCTAGCATGTTGTTAGCGTGATTAGCATGTTGCTAGCATGTTGCTAGCGTGATTAGCATGTTGCTAGCATGTTGCTAGCATGTTGCTAGCGTGATTAGCATGTTGCTAGCATGTTGCTAGCATGATTAGCATGTTGTTAGCATGTTTTTAGCATGATTAGCATGTTGCTAACATGATTAGCATGATTAGCATGTTGCTAGCGTGATTAGCATGTTGCTAGCATGTTGCTAGCATGTTGCTAGCGTGATTAGCATGTTGCTAGCATGTTGCTAGCATGATTAGCATGTTGCTAGCATGTTGCTAGCGTGATTAGCATGTTGTTAGCATGTTGCTAGCATGTTGCTATCATGTTGCTAGCTTGATTAGCATGTTGCTAGCATGTTGCTAGCGTGATTAGCATGTTGCTAGCATGATTAGCATGTTGCTAGCTTGTTTTTAGCATGATTAGCATGTTGCTAGCAGGTTTGCTAGCGTGATTAGCATGTTGCTAGCATTATTTTAGCATGATTAGCATGTTGCTAGCGTGATTAGCATGTTGTTAGCATGTTGCTAGCACGTTGCTAGCGTGATTTTAGCATGATTAGCATGTTGCTAGCATTTCGCTAGCATGATTAGCATGTTGCTAGCATGTTGCTAGCCTGATTTTAGCATTATTAGCATGTTGCTAGCATTATTTTAGCATGATTAGCATGTTGCTAGCATGTTGCTAGCATAATTAGCATGTTGCTAGCATGATTTTAGCATGATTAGCATGTTGCTAGCGTGATTTTAGCGTGATTAGCATGTTGCTAGCATGATTTTAGCATTATTAGCATGTTGTTAGCATGTTGCTAGCATGTTTTTATCATGATTAGCATGTTGCTAGCATGTTGCTAGCGTGATTAGCATGTTGCTAGCATGATTTTAGCATGATTAGCATGTTGCTAGCATGTTGCTAGCGTGATTAGCATGTTGTTAGCATGTTGCTATCATGTTGCTAGCATTATTTTAGCATGATTAGCATGTTGCTAGCATGTTTTTAGCATGATTAGCATGTTGCTAGCATGTTGCTAGCGTGATTTGCATGTTGCTAGCATGATTTTAACATGATTAGCATGTTGCTAACATGTTGCTAGCATGTTGCTAGCGTTATTAGCATGTTGCTAGCGTGATTAGCATGTTGCTAGCTTGTTTTTAGCATGATTAGCATGTTGCTAGCATGTTGCTAGCCTGATTTTAGCATTATTAGCATGTTGCTAGCATTTTGCTAGCATGATTTTAGCATGATTAGCATGTTGCTAGCATGTTGCTAGCATAATTAGCATGTTGCTAGCATGATTTTAACATGATTAGCATGTTGCTAGCATGTTGCTAGCGTGATTTTAGCGTGATTAGCATGTTGCTAGCATGATTTTAGCATGATTAGCATGTTGCTAGCATGTTGCTAGCGTGATTAGCATGTTGCTAGCAAGTTTTTAGCATGATTAGCATGTTGCTAGCATGATTAGTATGTTGCTAGCATGATTTTAGCATGTTGCTAGCGTGATTAGCATGTTGCTAGCATGATTAGCATGTGAGTAGCATGTTTGCTAGCATCATTAGCATGTTGCTAGCATGTTGCTAGAATGATTAGCATGTTTGCTAGCTTGATTAGCATGTTGCTAGCATGATTTTAGCATGATTAGCATGTTGCTAGCATGTCGCTAGCATGATTAGCATGTTGTTAGCATGTTGCTAGCATGATTTTAGCATGATTAGCATGTTGTTAGCATTTTGCTAGCATGATTAGCATGTTGCTAGCATGTTGCTAGCATGATTAGCATGTTTCTAGCATGATTTTAGCATGATTAGCATGTTTGCTAGCATGTTGTTAGCATGATTAGCATGTTGCTAGCATGATTAACATGTTGCTAGCATGTCGCTAGCATGATTAGCATGTTGCTAGCAAGTTGCTAGCATTATTAGCATGTTGCTAGCATGTTGCTAGCATGATTAGCATGTTGCTAGCATGATTTTAGCATGATTAGCATGTTTGCTAGCATGTTGTTAACATGATTAGCATGTTGCTAGCATGTCGCTAGCATGATTTTAGCATGATTAGCATGTTGCTAGCATTATTAGCATGTGACTAGCATGTTTGCTAGCATGATTAGCATGTGACTAGCATGTTTGCTAACATGATTAGCATGTTGCTAGCATGATTAGCATGTTTGCTAGCATGTTTAGCATGTTGCTTGCATGATTAGCATGTTGCTAGCATGATTTTAGCATGATTAGTATGTTGCTAGCATGATTACCATTGTAGTTTAAAGCATGATTACCATTGTAGTTTAAACGTATATGCTGTTTCATGGGCCGTCCCCTCACCATGTAAGTCTATGGGACATTTTTGGGGGGCTCTTGCGCCCCAGGGGTAAAACTTATACCCCACTGCGGGGTATGTTCTCGCTCAGCTTGATAGCCTCTTCAAATGTTGTGATTCACAAGTTTCTACGAAATTCTCGCTCTGCGCTACAACCCGTCGAAGTTTGCCGCAATGCATTGTCGATGCGTTTTTTTTGCGCGGTTTTTCGCTAATTGTACGATTAGCATAAACCCGATCGCTTAGAAAAGATATAGCACACCCCGCGAGATCAGTCTGAAGATTTGGGATGAGTTTGGAGTCTGTAGAGTTAAAGCTCTAGGAGGAGTAGCAGTCAGAAATTTAGTCTCAGAAGAATAATAATAATAATAATAATAATAATAATAAGTTTAAATAGGATTTCAGTAAGTTGGCTTTCACAAGCCAACTTAACTAGAATGTACATTTCCAGAAGAAAATGTGAATGGCGCTTGCAGTGGCAAAAAACACCACCCGGTTGCTAGGCGGTTGCTAGGGTTGTTGCTAGGCGGTTGCTAGGGTGTTCTGGGTGGTTGCTAGGCGGTTGCTAGGATGTTCTGGGTGGTTGCTAGGTCCTACACCATAGAAAGTCAATGGGGAAACTTTGGGACGCTCCTGCCCCCCAGGGGTGCAACTTTTACCCCATTTTGAGGTATGGTCCTACAGAGCCTGCCAGCCTCTTCAAATGTGGCAAATTTCACATTTCTGTGAAATCCACTCTCTGAGCTATGAGGCGTCAAAGTTTTTCGCAATGTTAAGTCTATGCATTTTTTTTGGCCGCTATTTCGCCCCTGGGGTGAACATCGTACCCCCGATCGCTTATAAAAGTCATAGCACACCATTCCCGATTAGGCCGCACGTTTTGACACCTCATTCATGGCTCTGTGGCAAAAACTGCGGGAGGAGTAGCGCGCCGAAGTTTGGTCAGGGCGAATAGTAATAACAATACTAGAATGTACATTTCCAGAAGAAAATGTGAATGGTGCTTGCAGTGGCAAAAAACACCACCCGGTTGCTAGGCGGTTGCTAGGGTTGTTGCTAGGCGGTTGCTAGGGTGTTCTGGGTGGTTGCTAGGGCGTTGCTAGGCGGTTGCTAGGATGTTCTGGGTGGTTGCTAGGTCCTACACCATAGAAAGTCAATGGGGCAACTTTGGGACGCTCCTGCCCCCCAGGGGTGCAACTTTTACCCCATTTTGAGGTATGGTCCTACAGAGCCTGCCAGCCTCTTCAAATGTGGCAAATTTCACATTTCTGTGAAATCCACTCTCTGAGCTATGAGGCGTCAAAGTTTTTCGCAATGTTAAGTCTATGCGTTTTTTTTGGCCGCTATTTCGCCCCTGGGGCGAACATCGTACCCCCGATCGCTTATAAAAGTCATAGCACACCATTCCCGATTAGGCCGCACGTTTTGACACCTCATTCATGGCTCTGTGGCAAAAACTGCGGGAGGAGTAGCGCGCCGAAGTTTGGTCAGGGCGAATAGTAATAACAATACTAGAATGTACATTTCCAGAAGAAAATGTGAATGGTGCTTGCAGTGGCAAAACTCGGCGCTGGACAGATACTAGTGACTAGCATGTTTGCTAGCATATTTTTAGCATGATTAGCATCTTGTTACCATATTGCTAGCATGATTAGCATGTTGCTAGCATGTTGCTAGCATGATTTTATCATGTTGCTAGCATGATTTTATCATGTTGCTAGTATGATTAGCATGTTGCTAGCATTATTTTAGCATGTCGCTAGCATGATTAGCATGTTGCTAGCATGATTAGCATATGGCTAGCATGTTGCTAGCATTATTCTAGCATGTTGCTAGCATGATTAGCATGTTGCTAGCATGATTAGCATGTTTGCTAACATGTCGCTAGCATGTTGCTAGCATGTCGCTTGCATGATTCTAGCATGTTGCTAGCATGATTAGCATGTTGTTAGCATTTTGCTAGCATGATTAGCATTGTTGTTAGCATGTTGCTAGCATGATTAGCATGTTGCTAGCATGTTGCTAGCATGATTAGCATGTTGCTAGCATGTTGCTAACATGTTGTTAACATGATTAGCATGTTGCTAGCATGTTGCTAGCATGATTAGCATGTTGCTAGCATGATTAGCATGTTTCTAGCATGTTGCTAGCATGTTGCTAGCATGTTGCTAGCGTGATTAGCATGTTGCTAGCATGTTGCTAGCATGATTAGCATGTTGCTAGCATGTTGCTAGCATGATGCTAGCATGATTTTAGCATTATTAGCATGTTGCTAGCATGTTGCTAGCGTGATTAGCATGTTTCTAGCATGTTGCTAGCATGATTTTAGCGTGATTAGCATGTTTTTAGCATGTTGCTAGCATGATTAGCATGTGACTAGCATGTTGCTAGCATGATTAGCATGTTGCTAGCATGATTTTAACATGATTAGCATGTTTGCTAGCATGATTTTAGCGTGATTAGCATGTTGCTAGCATGATAAGCATGTTGCTAGCATGATTAGCATGTTGCTAGCATGTTGCTAGCATGATTAGCATGTTGCTAGCATGTTGCTAGCATGATTAGCATGTTTGCTAGCATGTTGCTAGCGTGATTAGCATGTTGCTAGCATGTTGCTAGCATGATTAGCATGTTGCTAGCATGTTGCTAGCATGATTAGCATGTTGCTAGCATGTTGCTAGCATGATGCTAGCATGATTTTAGCATTATTAGCATGTTGCTAGCCTGTTGCTAGTGTGATTAGCATGTTTCTAGCATGTTGCTAGCATGATTAGCATGTTGCTAGCATGTTGCTAGCATGATTTTAGCGTGATTAACATGTTTTTAGCATGTTGCTCGCATGATTAGCATGTGACTAGCATGTTGCTAGCATGTTGCTAGCATGATTTTAGCATGATTAGCATGTTGCTAGCATGATTTTAGCATGATTAGCATGTTGCTAGCATGTTGCTAGCATGTTGCTAGCGTGATTAGCATGTTGCTAGCATGATTAGCATGTTGCTAGCATGATTAGCATGTTGCTAGCATGTTGCTAGCATGATGCTAGCATGATTTTAGCATTATTAGCATGTTGCTAGCATGTTGCTAGCATGATTAGCATGTTGCTAGCATGTTGCTAGCATGATTTTAGCGTGATTAGCATGTTTTTAGCATGTTGCTAGCATGATTAGCATGTGACTAGCATGTTGCTAGCATGATTAGCATGTTGCTAGCATGTTGCTAGCATGATTTTAGCATTATTAGCATGTTTGCTAACATGATTTTAGCGTGATTAGCATGTTGCTAGCATGTTGCTAGCATGATTAGCATGTTGCTAGCATGTTGCTAGAATGATTTTAGCGTGATTTGCATGTTTTTAGCATGTTTGCTAGCATGATTAGCATGTGACTAGCATGTTTGCTAGCATGATTAGCATGTGACTAGCATGTTGCTAGCATGTTGCTAGCATGATTAGCATGTTGCTAGCATGATTTTAGCATGATTAGCATGTTGCTAGCATGATTTTAGCGTGATTAGCATGTTGCTAGCATGATTAGCATGTTGCTAGCATGTTGCTAGCATGATTAGCATTTAGGGTAATCTGAGTGGTTGCTATGGTGTTACTAGGTGGTTGGTAGTTGTCACAGATGGTTACTATGGAGTTTGTAGCATTTTATTGGCATGATTTAGCACTTAGCTAAGCGCTATTAGCATGTAGCTATTCACTGCTAGCATGTGTAGCATGTAGCAAGTCCTGTTTGCTAGCATGAGTCAAAAGAGCCAACCCCCATCTCTATACGATGTTCTGATGCAGAGATATTGGTCTTGCAAAATGGTTGCTAGGGTACTCTGTTTGGTTGCTAGGGAGTGGCTTGGCAGCTGCCAATCATGAAGCTCCAAAGTCAGTGTGAATGTATAAACCAACCCCCATCTCTCTACGATGTTCTGATGCAGAGATATAGGTCTTGCAAAACGGTTGCTAGGGTACTCTGTTTGGTTGCTAGGGAGTGGCTTGGCAGCTAGCAATCACGATACTCCAAAGGCTTCTTGTCAGTATGAATGATATAAACCAACTCCCACGCCTCTGTGACATTCAGAATGGAAGATATTCCTCTGTGAATTTTGGTTGCTAAGGTGATCGACAATGGTTGCTAGGGCGTGGCCAGTGAGTGTTGAGGTGATTCAGGATTGGCTGCTTACTGCCCCGAGACAAAGGAGCCCACCCTCATGTTTCTATGACACTTCTATCCTGAGATATCCCTTTGATATCTTTCAATGGAAGTCTATGGGACGTGTTGCTAAGGTGCTCTAAATGGTTGCTAGGGGCGTGGCTTGATAGCTTCACAATGATCCTGAGATGCTGATTGGTCGTCTGAGTCAAATGAGCCCGCCCCCTTGTCTCTATGACACTGTGATCCAGAGTTATGTTCAATTGAAAAGCGGTTTCAAGTCAATGGGGCAACTTTGGGATGCTCTTGCCCCCCAGGGGTGCAAGTTTTACCCCATTGTGTGGTATGTTCTTACAGAGCCCGTCAGCCTCTTCAAATGTGGCAAATTTCACATTTCTACGAAATCCACTCTCTGAGCTATGAGTCTGTGAATTTTGGTTGCTAAGGTGGTCGACAATGGTTTCTAGGGCGTGGCCAGTGTGTGTTGAGGTGAGTCAGGATTGGCTGCTTGCTGCCCCGAGTCAAACGAGCCCACCCTCATGTTTCTATGACACTTCTATCCTGAGATATCCCTTTGATCTCTTTCAATGGAAGTCAATGGGACGTGTTGCTAAGGTGCTCTAAATGGTTGCTAGGGGCGTGGCTTGATAGCTTCACAATGATCCTGAGATGCTGATTGGTCGTCTGAGTCAAATGAGCCCGCCCCCTTGTCTCTATGACACTGTGATCCAGAGTTATGTTCAATTGAAAAGCGGTTCAATTGAAAGGACGGCCCATTTCATGGGCCGTCCTACACCATTGAAAGTCAATGGGGCAACTTTGGGACGCTCCTGCCCCCCAGGGGTGCAACTTTTACCCCATTTTGAGGTGTGGTCTTACAGAGCCTGCCAGCCTCTTCAAATGTGGCAAATTTCACATTTCTGTGAAATCCACTCTCTGAGCTACGAGGCGTCAAAGTTTTTCGCCATGTTAAGTCAATGCGTTTGATTTTGCCCCTATTTTGCCCCTGGGGCAAACATCGTACCCCCGATCGCTTATAAAAGTCATAGCACACGATTCCCGATTAGGCCGCACGTTTTGACACCTCATTCATGGCTCTGTGACAAAAACTGTGGGAGGAGTAGCGCGCCGAAATAAAAGTGGAAGAAGAAGAAGAAGAATAATAACTAGAATGTACATTTCCAGAAGAAAATGTGAATGGTGCTTGCAGTGGCAAAAAACACCACCCGGTTGCTAGGCGGTTGCTAGGGTTGTTGCTAGGCGGTTGCTAGGGTGTTCTGGGTGGTTGCTAGGGCGTTGCTAGGCAGTTGCTAGGATGTTCTGGGTGGTTGCTAGGTCCTACACCATAGAAAGTCAATGGGGCAACTTTGGGACGCTCCTGCCCCCCAGGGGTGCAACTTTTACCCCATTTTGAGGTATGGTCCTACAGAGCCTGCCAGCCTCTTCAAATGTGGCAAATTTCACATTTCTGTGAAATCCACTCTCTGAGCTATGAGGCGTCAAAGTTTTTCGCAATGTTAAGTCTATGCGGTTTTTTTGGCCGCTATTTCGCCCCTGGGGCGAACATCGTACCCCCGATCGCTTATAAAAGTCATAGCACACCATTCCCGATTAGGCCGCACGTTTTGACACCTCATTCATGGCTCTGTGGCAAAAACTGCGGGAGGAGTAGCGCGCCGAAGTTTGGTCAGGGCGAATAGTAATAACAATACTAGAATGTACATTTCCAGAAGAAAATGTGAAATGGTGCTTGCAGTGGCAAAAAACACCACCCGGTTGCTAGGGTAATGTAAGGCGTTGCTAAGTGGTTGCTAGGGTAATCTGGGTGGTTGCTATGGTGTTACTAGGTGGTTGGTAGTTGTCACAGATGGTTACTATGGAGTTTGTAGCATTTTATTGGCATGATTTAGCACTTAGCTAAGCGCTATTAGCATGTAGCTATTCACTGCTAGCATGTGTAGCATGTAGCAAGTCCTGTTTGCTAGCATGAGTCAAAAGAGCCAACCCCCATCTCTATACGATGTTCTGATGCAGAGATATTGGTCTTGCAAAACGGTTGCTAGGGTACTCTGTTTGGTTGCTAGGGAGTGGCTTGGCAGCTAGCAATCACGATACTCCAAAGGCTTCTTGTCAGTATGAATGATATAAACCAACTCCCACGCCTCTGTGACATTCAGAATGGAAGATATTCCTCTGTGAATTTTGGTTGCTAAGGTGCTCGACAATGGTTGCTAGGGCGGGGCCAGTGAGTGTTGAGGTGATTCAGGATTGGCTGCTTGCTGCCCCGAGTCAAACGAGCCCACCCTCATGTTTCTATGACACTTCTATCCTGAGATATCCCTTTGATCTCTTTCAATGGAAGTCTATGGGACGTGTTGCTAAGGTGCTCTAAATGGTTGCTAGGGGCGTGGCTTGATAGCTTCACAATGATCCTGAGATGCTGATTGGTCGTCTGAGTCAAATGAGCCCGCCCCCTTGTCTCTATGACACTGTGATCCAGAGTTATGTTCAATTGAAAAGCGTTTTCTATGGTGTAGGACGGCCCAATTTCATGGGCCGTCCTACACCATTGAAAGTCAATGGGGCAACTTTGGGACGCTCCTGCCCCCAGGGGTGCAACTTTTACCCCATTTTGAGGTATGGTCTTACAGAGCCTGCCAGCCTCTTCAAATGTGGCAAATTTCACATTTCTGTGAAATCCACTCTCTGAGCTACGAGGCGTCAAAGTTTTTGGCAATGTTAAGTCTATGCGTATTTTTTGGCCGCTATTTCGCCCCTGGGGCGAACATCGTACCCCCGATCGCTTATAAAAGTCATAGCACACCATTCCCGATTAGGCCGCACGTTTTGACACCTCATTCATGGGTCTATGACAAACTTTGCAGGAGGAGTAGCATGCCGAAGTATTGTCAGGGCGAATAGTAATAACAATACTAGAATGTACATTTCCAGAAGAAAATGTGAATGGTGCTTGCAGTGGCAAAAAACACCACCCGGTTGCTAGGCGGTTGCTAGGGTTGTTGCTAGGCGGTTGCTAGGGTGTTCTGGGTGGTTGCTAGGGCGTTGCTTGGCGGTTGCTAGGATGTTCTGGGTGGTTGCTAGGTCCTACACCATAGAAAGTCAATGGGGCAACTTTGGGACGCACCTGCCCCCCAGGGGTGCAACTTTTACCCCATTTTGAGGTATGGTCCTACAGAGCCTGCCAGCCTCTTCAAATGTGGCAAATTTCACATTTCTGTGAAATCCACTCTCTGAGCTATGAGGCGTCAAAGTTTTTCGCAATGTTAAGTCTATGCATTTTTTTTGGCCGCTATTTCGCCCCTGGGGCGAACATCGTACCCCCGATCGCTTATAAAAGTCATAGCACACCATTCCCGATTAGGCCGCACGTTTTGACACCTCATTCATGGCTCTGTGGCAAAAACTGCGGGAGGAGTAGCGCGCCGAAGTTTGGTCAGGGCGAATAGTAATAACAATACTAGAATGTACATTTCCAGAAGAAAATGTGAATGGTGCTTGCAGTGGCAAAACTCGGCGCTGGACAGATACTAGTGACTAGCATGTTTGCTAGCATATTTTTAGCATGATTAGCATCTTGTTACCATATTGCTAGCATGATTAGCATGTTGCTAGCATGTTGCTAGCATGATTTTATCATGTTGCTAGCATGATTTTATCATGTTGCTAGTATGATTAGCATGTTGCTAGCATTATTTTAGCATGTCGCTAGCATGATTAGCATGTTGCTAGCATGATTAGTATATGGCTAGCATGTTGCTAGCATTATTCTAGCATGTTGCTAGCATGATTAGCATGTTGCTAGCATGATTAGCATGTTTGCTAACATGTCGCTAGCATGTTGCTAGCATGTCGCTTGCATGATTCTAGCATGTTGCTAGCATGATTAACATGTTGCTAGCATGTCGCTAGCATGATTAGCATGTTGCTAGCATGTTGCTAGCATGATTAGCATGTTGTTAGCATTTTGCTAGCATGATTAGCATTGTTGTTAGCATGTTGCTAGCATGATTAGCATGTTGCTAGCATGATTAGCATGTTGCTAGCATGTTGCTAGCATGATTAGCATGTTGCTAGCATGTTGCTAACATGTTGTTAACATGATTCTAACATGTCGCTAACATGATTAGCATGTTGCTAGCATGTTGCTAGCATGATTAGCATGTTGCTAGCATGTTGCTAACATGATTAGCATGTTGCTAGCATGATTAGCATGTTGCTAACATGTTGCTAGCATAATGCTAGCATGATTTTAGCATTATTAGCATGTTGCTAGCATGTTGCTAGTGTGATTAGCATGTTTCTAGCATGTTGCTAGCATGATTAGCATGTTGCTAGCATGTTGCTAGCATGATTTTAGCGTCATTAGCATGTTTTTAGCATGTTGCTAGCATGATTAGCATGTGACTAGCATGTTGCTACCATGTTGCTAGCATGATTAGCATGTGACTAGCGTGTTGCTAGCATGATTAGCATGTTGCTAGCATGTTACTAGCATGATTAGCATGTTGCTAGCATGTTGCTACCGTGATTAGCATGTTGCTAGCATGTTGCTAGCATAATGCTAGCATGTTGCTAGCATGATTAGCATGTTGCTAACATGTTGCTAGCATAATGCTAGCATGATTTTAGCATTATTAGCATGTTGCTAGCATGTTGCTAGTGTGATTAGCATGTTTCTAGCATGTTGCTAGCATGATTAGCATGTTGCTAGCATGTTGCTAGCATGATTTTAGCGTCATTAGCATGTTTTTAGCATGTTGCTAGCATGATTAGCATGTGACTAGCATGTTGCTACCATGTTGCTAGCATGATTAGCATGTGACTAGCGTGTTGCTAGCATGATTAGCATGTTGCTAGCATGTTGCTAGCATGATTTTAGCATTATTAGCATGTTTGCTAGCATAATTTTAGCGTGATTAGCATGTTGCTAGCATGTTGCTAGCACAATTAGCATGTTGCTAGCATGTTGCTAGCGTGATTAGCATGTTGCTAGCATGTTGCTAGCATGATTTTAGCATGATTAGCATGTTTGCTAACATGATTTTAGCGTGATTAGCATGTTGCTAGCATGATTAGCATGTTGCTAGCATGTTGCTAGCATGATTAGCATGTTGCTAGCATGTTGCTAGCATGATTTTAGCATGATTAGCATGTTTGCTAACATGATTTTAGCGTGATTAGCATGTTTTTAGCATGTTGCTAGCATGATTAGCATGTGACTAGCATGTTGTCAGCATGATTAGCATGTTGCTAGCATGTTACTAGCATGATTAGCATGTTGCTAGCATGATTTTAGCATGATTAGCATGTTGCTAGCATGATTTTAGCATGATTAGCATGTTGCTAGCATGATTAGCATGTTGCTAGCATGTTGTTAGCATTATTAGCATTTAGGGTAATCTGAGTGGTTGCTATGTTGTTACTAGGTGGTTGGTAGTTGTCACAGATGGTTACTATGGAGTTTGTAGCATTTTATTGGCATGATTTAGCACTTAGCTAAGCGCTATTAGCATGTAGCTATTCACTGCTAGCATGTGTAGCATGTAGCAAGTCCTGTTTGCTAGCATGAGTCAAAAGAGCCAACCCCCATCTCTATACGATGTTCTGATGCAGAGATATTGGTCTTGCAAAATGGTTGCTAGGGTACTCTGTTTGGTTGCTAGGGAGTGGCTTGGCAGCTGCCAATCATGAAGCTCCAAAGTCAGTGTGAATGTATAAATCAACCCCCATCTCTATACGATGTTCTGATGCAGAGATATAGGTCTTGCAAAACGGTTGCTAGGGTACTCTGTTTGGTTGCTAGGGAGTGGCTTGGCAGCTAGCAATCACGATACTCCAAAGGCTTCTTGTCAGTATGAATGATATAAACCAACTCCCACGCCTCTGTGACATTCAGAATGGAAGATATTCCTCTGTGAATTTTGGTTGCTAAGGTGCTCGACAATGGTTGCTAGGGCGTGGCCAGTGAGTGTTGAGGTGATTCAGGATTGGCTTCTTGCTGCCCCGAGTCAAACGAGCCCACCCTCATGTTTCTATGACACTTCTATCCTGAGATATCCCTTTGATCTCTTTCAATGGAAGTCTATGGGACGTGTTGCTAAGGTGCTCTAAATGGTTGCTATGGGCGTGGCTTGATAGCTTCACAATGATCCTGAGATGCTGATTGGTCGTCTGAGTCAAATGAGCCCGCCCCCTTGTCTCTATGACACTGTGATCCAGAGTTATGTTCAATTGAAAAGCGGTTTCAAGTCAATGGGGCAACTTTGGGACGCTCTTGCCCCCCAGGGGTGCAAGTTTTACCCCATTGTGTGGTATGTTCTTACAGAGCCCGTCAGCCTCTTCAAATGTGGCAAATTTCACATTTCTACGAAATCCACTCTCTGAGCTATGAGTCTGTGAATTTTGGTTGCTAAGGTGGTCGACAATGGTTGCTAGGGCGTGGCCAGTGTGTGTTGAGGTGATTCAGGATTGGCTGCTTGCTGCCCCGAGTCAAACGAGCCCACCCTCATGTTTCTATGACACTTCTATCCTGAGATATCCCTTTGATCTCTTTCAATGGAAGTCTATGGGACGTGTTGCTAAGGTGCTCTAAATGGTTGCTATGGGCGTGGCTTGATAGCTTCACAATGATCCTGAGATGCTGATTGGTCATCTGAGTCAAATGAGCCCGCCCCCTTGTCTCTATGACACTGTGATCCAGAGTTATGTTCAATTGCAAAGCCGTTTCTATGTGTAGGACGGCCCATTTCATGGGCCGTCCTACACCATTGAAAGTCAATGGGGCAACTTTGGGACGCTCCTGCCCCCCAGGGGTGCAACTTTTACCCCATTTTGAGGTATGGTCTTACAGAGCCTGCCAGCCTCTTCAAGTGTGGTGATTCATAAGTTTCTACGAAATTCTCGCTCTGAGCTACGACCCGCCAAAGTTTGCCCAATGCATTGTCAATGGGACTTTTTGGGCGATTATTTGCCCCTGGGGCGAACATCGTACCCCCGATCGCTTATAAAAGTCATAGCACACGATTCCCGATTAGGCCGCACGTTTTGACACCTCATTCATGGCTCTGTGACAAAAACTGCGGGAGGAGTAGCGCGCCGAAATAAAAGTGGAAGAAGAAGAATAATAAGTATGAGCAATAACAATAATGTGCTTTGCCATTTAAATGGCAAGCACCATTAACTAGAATGTACATTTCCAGAAGAAAATGTGAATGGTGCTTGCAGTGGCAAAAAAACACCACCCGGTTGCTAGGCGGTTGCTAGGGTGTTCTGGGTGGTTGCTAGGGCGTTGCTAGGCGGTTGCTAGGATGTTCTGGGTGGTTGCTAGGTCCTACACCATAGAAAGTCAATGGGGCAACTTTGGGACGCTCCTGCCCCCCAGGGGTGCAACTTTTACCCCATTTTGAGGTATGGTCCTACAGAGCCTGCCAGGCTCTTCAAATGTGGCAAATGTCACATTTCTGTGAAATCCACTCTCTGAGCTATGAGGCGTCAAAGTTTTTCGCAATGTTAAGTCTATGCGTTTTTTTTGGGCGCTATTTCGCCCCTGGGGCGAACATCGTACCCCCGATCGCTTGTAAAAGTCATAGCACACCATTCCCGATTAGGCCGCACGTTTTGACACCTCATTCATGGCTCTGTGGCAAAAACTGCGGGAGGAGTAGCGCGCCGAAGTTTGGTCAGGACGAATAGTAATTACAATACTAGAATGTACATTTCCAGAAGAAAATGTGAATGGTGCTTGCAGTGGCAAAACTCGGCGCTGGACAGATACTAGTGACTAGCATGTTTGCTAGCATATTTTTAGCATGATTAGCATCTTGTTACCATATTGCTAGCATGATTAGCATGTTGCTAGCATGTTGCTAGCATGATTTTATCATGTTGCTAGCATGATTTTATCATGTTGCTAGTATGATTAGCATGTTGCTAGCATTATTTTAGCATGTCGCTAGCATGATTAGCATGTTGCTAGCATGATTAGCATATGGCTAGCATGTTGCTAGCATTATTCTAGCATGTTGCTAGCATGATTAGCATGTTGCTAGCATGATTAGCATGTTGTTAACATGTTGCTAGCATGATTAGCATGTTGCTAGCATGTTGCTAGCATGTTGCTAGCATGATTAGCATGTTGTTAGCATGTTGCTAGCATGATTAACATTGTTGCTAGCATGTTGCTAGCATGATTAGCATGTTGCTAGCATGTTGCTAGCATGATTAGCATGTTGCTAGCATGTTGCTAGCATGATTAGCATGTTGCTAGCATGTTGTTAACATGATTCTAGCATGTCGCTAACATGATTAGCATGTTGCTAGCATGTTGCTAGCATGTTGCTAGCATGATTAGCATGTTGCTAGCATGTTGCTAGCATGATTAGCATGTTTCTAGCATGTTGCTAGCATGTTGCTAGCATGTTGCTAGCATGTTGCTAGCGTGATTTGCATGTTGCTAGCATGTTGCTAGCATTATTAGCATGTTGCTAGCATGTTGCTAGCATGTTGCTAGCATGATGCTAGCATGATTTTAGCATTATTAGCATGTTGCTAGCATGTTGCTAGCATGATTAGCATGTTGCTAGCATGTTGCTAGCATGATTTTAGCGTGATTAGCATGTTTTTAGCATGTTGCTAGCATGATTAGCATGTGACTAGCTTGTTGCTAGCATGATTAGCATGTTGCTAGCATGTTGCTAGCATGATTTTAGCATGATTAGCATGTTTGCTAACATGATTTTAGCGTGATTAGCATGTTGCTAGCATGTTGCTAGCATGATTAGCATGTTGCTAGCATGTTGCTAGCATGATTTTAGCGTGATTTGCATGTTTTTAGCATGTTTGCTAGCATGATTAGCATGTGACTAGCATGTTGCTAGCATGTTGCTAGCATGATTTTAGCATGATTAGCATGTTGCTAGCATTATTTTAGCGTGATTAGCATGTTTTTAGCATGTTGCTAGCATGATTAGCATGTGACTAGCATGTTGCTAGCATGATTAGCATGTTGCTAGCATGTTGCTAGCATGATTTTAGCATGATTAGCATGTTTGCTAACATGATTTTAGCGTGATTAGCATGTTGCTAGCATGTTGATAGCATGATTAGCATGTTTCTAGCATGTTGCTAGCATGTTGCTAGCATGTTGCTAGCGTGATTTGCATGTTGCTAGCATGTTGCTAGCATTATTAGCATGTTGCTAGCATGTTGCTAGCATGTTGCTAGCATGATGCTAGCATGATTTTAGCATTATTAGCATGTTGCTAGCATGTTGCTAGCATGATTAGCATGTTGCTAGCATGTTGCTAGCATGATTTTAGCGTGATTAGCATGTTTTTAGCATGTTGCTAGCATGATTAGCATGTGACTAGCTTGTTGCTAGCATGATTAGCATGTTGCTAGCATGTTGCTAGCATGATTTTAGCATGATTAGCATGTTTGCTAACATGATTTTAGCGTGATTAGCATGTTGCTAGCATGTTGCTAGCATGATTAGCATGTTGCTAGCATGTTGCTAGCATGATTTTAGCGTGATTTGCACGTTTTTAGCATGTTTGCTAGCATGATTAGCATGTGACTAGCATGTTGCTAGCATGTTGCTAGCATGATTAGCATGTTGCTAGCATGATTTTATCATGATTAGCATGTTGCTAGCATGATTTTAGCGTGATTAGCATGTTGCTAGCATGATTAGCATGTTGCTAGCATGATTAGCATTTAGGGTAATCTGAGTGGTTGCTATGTTGTTACTAGGTGGTTGGTAGTTGTCACAGATGGTTACTATGGAGTTTGTAGCATTTTATTGGCATGATTTAATACTTAGCTAAGCGCTATTAGCATGTAGCTATTCACTGCTAGCATGTCTAGCATGTAGCAAGTCCTGTTTGCTAGCATGAGTCAAAAGAGCCAACCCCCATCTCTATACGATGTTCTGATGCAGAGATATTGGTCTTGCAAAACGGTTGCTAGGGTACTCTGTTTGGTTGTTAGGGAGTGGCTTGGCAGCTGCCAATCATGAAGCTCCAAAGTCAGTGTGAATGTATAAACCAACCCCCATCTCTATACGATGTTCTGATGCAGAGATATAGGTCTTGCAAAACGGTTGCTAGGGTACTCTGTTTGGTTGCTAGGGAGTGGCTTGGCAGCTAGCAATCACGATACTCCAAAGGCTTCTTGTCAGTGTGAATGATATAAACCAACTCCCACGCCTCTGTGACATTCAGAATGGAAGATATTCCTCTGTGAATTTTGGTTGCTAAGGTGGTCGACAATGGTTGCTAGGGCGTGGCCAGTGAGTGTTGAGGTGATTCAGGATTGGCTGCTTGCTGCCCCGAGTCAAACGAGCCCACCCTCATGTTTCTATGACACTTCTATCCTGAGATATCCCTTTGATCTCTTTCAATGGAAGTCTATGGGACGTGTTGCTAAGGTGCTCTAAATGGTTGCTAGGGGCGTGGCTTGATAGCTTCACAATGATCTTGAGATGCTGATTGGTCGTCTGAGTCAAATGAGCCTGCCCCCTTGTCTCTATGACACTGTGATCCAGAGTTATGTTCAATTGAAAAGCGGTTTCAAGTCAATGGGGCAAATTTGGGACGCTCTTGCCCCCCAGGGGTGCAAGTTTTACCCCATTGTGTGGTATGTTCTTACAGAGCCCGTCAGCCTCTTCAAATGTGGCAAATTTCACATTTCTACGAAATCCACTCTCTGAGCTATGAGTCTGTGAATTTTGGTTGCTAAGGTGGTCGACAATGGTTGCTAGGGCGTGGCCAGTGTGTGTTGAGGTGATTCAGGATTGGCTGCTTGCTGCCCCGAGTCAAACGAGCCCACCCTCATGTTTCTATGACACTTCTATCCTGAGATATCCCTTTGATCTCTTTCAATGGAAGTCAATGGGACGTGTTGCTAAGGTGCTCTAAATGGTTGCTAGGGGCGTGGCTTGATAGCTTCACAATGATCCTGAGATGCTGATTGGTCGTCTGAGTCAAATGAGCCCGCCCCCTTGTCTCTATGACACTGTGATCCAGAGTTATGTTAAATTGAAAAGCGGTTCAATTGAAAGGACGGCCCATTTCATGGGCCGTCCTACACCATTGAAAGTCAATGGGGCAAATTTTAGTACCCTCCTGCCCCCCAGGGGTGCAACTTTTACCCCATTTTGAGGTATGGTCCTACAGAGCCTGCCAGCCTCTTCAAATGTGGCAAATTTCACATTTCTGTGAAATCCACTCTCTGAGCTATGAGGCGTCAAAGTTTTTCGCAATGTTAAGTCTATGCGTTTTTTTTGGCCGCTAATTCGCCCCTGGGGCGAACATCGTACCCCCGATCGCTTATAAAAGTCATAGCACACCATTCCCGATTAGGCCGCACGTTTTGACACCTCATTCATGGCTCTGTGGCAAAAACTGCGGGAGGAGTAGCGCGCCGAAGTTTGGTCAGGGCGAATAGTAATAACAATACTAGAATGTACATTTCCAGAAGAAAATGTGAAATGGTGCTTGCAGTGGCAAAAACACCATCCGGTTGCTAGGGTAATGTAGGGCTTTGCTAGGCGGTTGCTAGGGTAATCTAGGTGGTTGCTATGGTGTTACTAGGTGGTTGGTAGTTGTCACAGATGGTTACTATGGA
The DNA here is from genome assembly GCA_003573665.1 of Oxygymnocypris stewartii. NCBI lineage: Eukaryota > Metazoa > Chordata > Actinopteri > Cypriniformes > Cyprinidae > Oxygymnocypris > Oxygymnocypris stewartii. The sequence continues at coordinate 54,154 of QVTF01010685.1, read as the reverse complement.
GATTGTAGCATTTCATTGGCATGATTTAGCACTTAGCTAAGCGCTATTAGCATGTAGCTATTCACTGCTAGCATGTGTAGCATGTAGCAAGTCCTGTTTGCTAGCATTAGTCAAAAGAGCCAACCCCCATCTCTATACGATGTTCTGATGCAGAGATATTGGTCTTGCAAAACGGTTGCTAGGGTACTCTGTTTGGTTGCTAGGGAGTGGCTTGGCAGCTGCCAATCATGAAGCTCCAAAGTCAGTGTGAATGTATAAACCAACCCCCATCTCTATACGATGTTCTGATGCAGAGATATAGGTCTTGCAAAACGGTTGCTAGGGTACTCTGTTTGGTTGCTAGGGAGTGGCTTGGCAGCTAGCAATCACGATACTCCAAAGGCTTCTTGTCAGTATGAATGATATAAACCAACTCCCACGCCTCTGTGACATTCAGAATGGAAGATATTCCTCTGTGAATTTTGGTTGCTAAGGTGGTCGACAATGGTTGCTAGGGCGTGGCCAGTGAGTGTTGAGGTGATTCAGGATTGGCTGCTTGCTGCCCCGAGTCAAACGAGCCCACCCTCATGTTTCTATGACACTTCTATCCTGAGATATCCCTTTGATCTCTTTTAATGGAAGTCTATGAGACGTGTTGCTAAGGTGCTCTAAATGGTTGCTAGGGGCGTGGCTTGATAGCTTCACAATGATCCTGAGATGCTGATTGGTCGTCTGAGTCAAATGAGCCCGCCCCCTTGTCTCTATGACACTGTGATCCAGAGTTATGTTCAATTGAAAAGCGGTTTCTATGGTGTAGGACGGCCCATTTCATGGGCCGTCCTACACCATAGAAAGTAAATGGGGCAACTTTGGGACGCTCCTGCCCCCCAGGGGTGCAACTTTTACCCCATTTTGAGGTATGGTCTTACAGAGCCTGCCAGCCTCTTAAAATGTGGCAAATTTCACATTTCTGTGAAATCCACTCTCTGAGCTACGAGGCGTCAAAGTTTTTCGCAATGTTAAGTCTATGCGTTTTTTTTGGCCGCTATTTCGCCCCTGGGGCGAACATCGTACCCCCGATCGCTTATAAAAGTCATAGCACACCATTCCCGATTAGGCCGCACGTTTTGACACCTCATTCATGGGTCTATGACATACTTTGCAGGAGGAGTAGCGTGCCGAAGTATTGTCAGGGCGAATAGTAATAACAATACTAGAATGTACATTTCCAGAAGAAAATGTGAATGGTGCTTGCAGTGGCAAAAAACACCACCCGGTTGCTAGGCGGTTGCTAGGGTTGTTGCTAGGCGGTTGCTAGGGTGTTCTGGGTGGTTGCTAGGGTGTTGCTAGGCGGTTGCTAGGATGTTCTGGGTGGTTGCTAGGTCCTACACCATAGAAAGTCAATGGGGCAACTTTGGGACGCTCCTGCCCCCCAGGGGTGCAACTTTTACCCCATTTTGAGGTATGGTCCTACAGAGCCTGCCAGCCTCTTCAAATGTGGCAAATTTCACATTTCTGTGAAATCCACTCTCTGAGCTATGAGGCGTCAAAGTTTTTCGCAATGTTAAGTCTATGCGTTTTTTTTGGCCGCTATTTCGCCCCTGGGGCGAACATCGTACCCCCGATCGCTTATAAAAGTCATAGCACACCATTCCCGATTAGGCCGCACGTATTGACACCTCATTCATGGCTCTGTGGCAAAAACTGCGGGAGGAGTAGCGCGCCGAAGTTTGGTCAGGGCGAATAGTAATAACAATACTAGAATGTACATTTCCAGAAGAAAATGTGAATGGTGCTTGCAGTGGCAAAACTCGGCGCTGGACAGATACTAGTGACTAGCATGTTTGCTAGCATATTTTTAGCATGATTAGCATCTTGTTACCATATAACTAGCATGATTAGCATGTTGCTAGCATGTTGCTAGCATGATTTTATCATGTTGCTAGCATGATTTTATCATGTTGCTAGTATGATTAGCATGTTGCTAGCATTATTTTAGCATGTCGCTAGCATGATTAGCATGTTGCTAGCATGATTAGCATATGGCTAGCATGTTGCTAGCATTATTCTAGCATGTTGCTAGCATGATTAGCATGTTGCTAGCATGATTAGCATGTTTGCTAACATGTCGCTAGCATGTTGCTAGCATGTCGCTTGCATGATTCTAGCATGTTGCTAGCATGATTAGCATGTTGTTAGCATTTTGCTAGCATGATTAGCATTGTTGTTAGCATGTTGCTAGCATGATTAGCATGTTGCTAGCATGTTGCTAGCATGATTAGCATGTTGCTAGCATGTTGCTAACATGTTGTTAACATGATTCTAACATGTCGCTAACATGATTAGCATGTTGCTAGCATGTTGCTAGCATGATTAGCATGTTGCTAGCATGCTGCTAACATGATTAGCATGTTGCTAGCATGTTGCTAGCATGATTAGCATGTTGCTAGCATGATTAGCATGTTTCTAGCATGTTGCTAGCATGTTGCTAGCATGTTGCTAGCGTGATTAGCATGTTGCTAGCATGTTGCTAGCATGATTAGCATGTTGCTAGCATGTTGCTAGCATGATGCTAGCATGATTTTAGCATTATTAGCATGTTGCTAGCATGTTGCTAGCATGATGCTAGCATGATTTTAGCATTATTAGCATGTTGCTAGCATGTTGCTAGCGTGATTAGCATGTTTCTAGCATGTTGCTAGCATGATTTTAGCGTGATTAGCATGTTTTTAGCATGTTGCTAGCATGATTAGCATGTGACTAGCATGTTGCTAGCATGATTAGCATGTTGCTAGCATGTTGCTAGCATGATTTTAACATGATTAGCATGTTTGCTAGCATGATTTTAGCGTGATTAGCATGTTGCTAGCATGATAAGCATGTTGCTAGCATGATTAGCATGTTGCTAGCATGTTGCTAGCATGATTAGCATGTTGCTAGCATGTTTCTAGCATGATTAGCATGTTTGCTAGCATGTTGCTAGCGTGATTAGCATGTTGCTAGCATGTTGCTAGCATGATTAGCATGTTGCTAGCATGTTGCTAGCATGATTAGCATGTTGCTAGCATGTTGCTAGCATGATGCTAGCATGATTTTAGCATTATTAGCATGTTGCTAGCCTGTTGCTAGTGTGATTAGCATGTTTCTAGCATGTTGCTAGCATGATTAGCATGTTGCTAGCATGTTGCTAACATGATTTTAGCGTGATTAACATGTTTTTAGCATGTTGCTCGCATGATTAGCATGTGACTAGCATGTTGCTAGCATGTTGCTAGCATGATTTTAGCATGATTAGCATGTTGCTAGCATGATTTTAGCATGATTAGCATGTTGCTAGCATGTTGCTAGCATGTTGCTAGCGTGATTAGCATGTTGCTAGCATGATTAGCATGTTGCTAGCATGATTAGCATGTTGCTAGCATGTTGCTAGCATGATGCTAGCATGTTGCTAGCATGATGCTAGCATGATTTTAGCATTATTAGCATGTTGCTAGCATGTTGCTAGCATGATTAGCATGTTGCTAGCATGTTGCTAGCATGATTTTAGCGTGATTAGCATGTTTTTAGCATGTTGCTAGCATGATTAGCATGTGACTAGCATGTTGCTAGCATGATTAGCATGTTGCTAGCATGTTGCTAGCATGATTTTAGCATTATTAGCATGTTTGCTAACATGATTTTAGCGTGATTAGCATGTTGCTAGCATGTTGCTAGCATGATTAGCATGTTGCTAGCATGTTGCTAGAATGATTTTAGCGTGATTTGCATGTTTTTAGCATGTTTGCTAGCATGATTAGCATGTGACTAGCATGTTTGCTAGCATGATTAGCATGTGACTAGCATGTTGCTAGCATGTTGCTAGCATGATTAGCATGTTGCTAGCATGATTTTAGCATGATTAGCATGTTGCTAGCATGATTTTAGCGTGATTAGCATGTTGCTAGCATGATTAGCATGTTGCTAGCATGTTGCTAGCATGATTAGCATTTAGGGTAATCTGAGTGGTTGCTATGGTGTTACTAGGTGGTTGGTAGTTGTCACAGATGGTTACTATGGAGTTTGTAGCATTTTATTGGCATGATTTAGCACTTAGCTAAGCGCTATTAGCATGTAGCTATTCACTGCTAGCATGTGTAGCATGTAGCAAGTCCTGTTTGCTAGCATGAGTCAAAAGAGCCAACCCCCATCTCTATACGATGTTCTGATGCAGAGATATTGGTCTTGCAAAATGGTTGCTAGGGTACTCTGTTTGGTTGCTAGGGAGTGGCTTGGCAGCTGCCAATCATGAAGCTCCAAAGTCAGTGTGAATGTATAAACCAACCCCCATCTCTCTACGATGTTCTGATGCAGAGATATAGGTCTTGCAAAACGGTTGCTAGGGTACTCTGTTTGGTTGCTAGGGAGTGGCTTGGCAGCTAGCAATCACGATACTCCAAAGGCTTCTTGTCAGTATGAATGATATAAACCAACTCCCACGCCTCTGTGACATTCAGAATGGAAGATATTCCTCTGTGAAATTTGGTTGCTAAGGTGATCGACAATGGTTGCTAGGGCGTGGCCAGTGAGTGTTGAGGTGATTCAGGATTGGCTGCTTGCTGCCCCGAGACAAAGGAGCCCACCCTCATGTTTCTATGACACTTCTATCCTGAGATATCCCTTTGATCTCTTTCAATGGAAGTCTATGGGACGTGTTGCTAAGGTGCTCTAAATGGTTGCTAGGGGCGTGGCTTGATAGCTTCACAATGATCCTGAGATGCTGATTGGTCGTCTGAGTCAAATGAGCCCGCCCCCTTGTCTCTATGACACTGTGATCCAGAGTTATGTTCAATTGAAAAGCGGTTTCAAGTCAATGGGGCAACTTTGGGACGCTCTTGCCCCCCAGGGGTGCAAGTTTTACCCCATTGTGTGGTATGTTCTTACAGAGCCCGTCAGCTTCTTGAAATGTGGCAAATTTCACATTTCTGCGAAATCCACTCTCTGAGCTATGAGTCTGTGAATTTTGGTTGCTAAGGTGGTCGACAATGGTTGCTAGGGCGTGGCCAGTGTGTGTTGAGGTGATTCAGGATTGGCTGCTTGCTGCCCCGAGTCAAACGAGCCCACCCTCATGTTTCTATGACACTTCTATCCTGAGATATCCCTTTGATCTCTTTCAATGGAAGTCAATGGGACGTGTTGCTAAGGTGCTCTAAATGGTTGCTAGGGGCGTGGCTTGATAGCTTCACAATGATCCTGAGATGCTGATTGGTCGTCTGAGTCAAATGAGCCCGCCCCCTTGTCTCTATGACACTGTGATCCAGAGTTATGTTCAATTGAAAAGCGCTTCAATTGAAAGGACGGCCCATTTCATGGGCCGTCCTACACCATTGAAAGTCAATGGGGCAAATTTTAGTACCCTCCTGCCCCCCAGGGGTGCAACTTTTACCCCATTTTGAGGTATGGTCTTACAGAGCCTGCCAGCCTCTTCAAATGTGGCCAATTTCACATTTCTGTGAAATCCACTCTCTGAGCTACGAGGCGTCAAATTTTTTTCGCAATGTTAAGTCAATGGGGCAACTTTGGGACGCTCCTGCCCCCCAGGGGTGCAACTTTTACCCCATTTTGAGGTGTGGTCTTACAGAGCCTGCCAGCCTCTTCAAATGTGGCAAATTTCACATTTCTGTGAAATCCACTCTCTGAGCTACGAGGCGTCAAAGTTTTTCGCCATGTTAAGTCAATGCGTTTGATTTTGCCCCTATTTTGCCCCTGGGGCAAACATCGTACCCCCGATCGCTTATAAAAGTCATAGCACACGATTCCCGATTAGGCCGCACGTTTTGACACCTCATTCATGGCTCTGTGACAAAAACTGTGGGAGGAGTAGCGCGCCGAAATAAAAGTGGAAGAAGAAGAATAATAATAAGTATGAGCAATAACAATACTGTGCTTTGCCATTAAAATGGCAAGCACCATTAATAATAAGTATGAGCAATAACAATACTGTGCTTTGCCATTAAAATGGCAAGCACCATTAACTAGATAAAAAAGTTTGTGAACAAACTTTAAGTTGGCTTGCGAAAGCCGGACCAGAAAGTTTTAAAAAGTTTGGAAAGTTTTAAAAAGTTTAAAAAGTTTAAAAAGTTTTATAAGTTTAAGTTTTAAAAGTTTTATAAGTTTTAAAAGTTTAAGTTTTAATAGTTAAAAAAGTTTAAGTTTTAAAAGTTTATTCTTTATTAGTTTTAAAAGTTTAAGTTTTAAAAGTTTAAGTTTTAATAGTTTAAAAAGTTTGTTTTAATAGTTTTAAAAGTTTTAAAAGTTTAAGTTTTAAAAGTAGCGAATAAGTTAGGCTAGCATGATTAGAATGTTTTGCTAGCATGATTAGCATGTTGCTAGCTAGCGTGATTAGCATGCTGCTACCATGATTTTAGCATGATTAGCATTTTGCTAGCATGTTGCTAGCGTGATTAGCATGTTGCTAGCTTGTTTTTAGCATGATTAGCATGTTGCTAGCATGTTGCTAGCGTGATTAGCATGTTGCTAGCATGTTGCTAGAATGTTGCTAGCGTGATTAGCATGTTGCTACCATGTTGCTAGCATGATTAGCATGTTGCTAGCATGTTTGCTAGCATGATTAGCATGTTGTTAGCATGTTTTTAGCATGATTAGCATGTTGCTAGCATGTTGCTAGCGTGATTAACATGTTGCTAGCATGTTGCTAACGTGATTAGCATGTTGCTAGCATGTTGCTAGCGTGATTAGCATGTTGCTAGCATGTTGCTAGCATGATTAGCATGTTGCTAGCATGTTGCTAGCGTGATTAGCATGTTGCTAGCATGTTGCTAGCATGTTGCTAGCATGTTGCTAGCGTGATTAGCATGTTGCTAGCATGTTGCTAGCATGATTAGCATGTTGCTAGCATGTTGCTAGCATGATTAGCATGTTGCTAGCTTGTTTTTAGCATGATTAGCATGTTGCTAGCATGTTGCTAGCGTGATTAGCATGTTGCTAGCATGTTGTTAGCGTGATTAGCATGTTGCTAGCATGTTGCTAGTATGTTGCTAGCATGTTGTTAGCGTGATTAGCATGTTGCTAGCATGTTGCTAGCGTGATTAACATGTTGCTAGCATGTTGCTAGCATGTTGCTAGCGTGATTAGCATGTTGCTAGCATGATTAGCATGTTGCTAGCATGTTGTTAACATGTTTTTAGCATGATTAGCATGTTGCTAGCATGTTGCTAGCGTGATTAGCATGTTGCTAGCATGTTGCTAGCGTGATTAGCATGTTGCTAGCTTGTTTTTAGCATGATTAGCATGTTGCTAGCATGTTGCTAGCGTGATTAGCATGTTGCTAGCATGTTGCTAGCGTGATTAGCATGCTGCTAGCATGTTGCTAGCATGTTGCTAGCGTGATTAGCATGTTGCTAGCATGATTAGCATGTTGCTAGCATGTTGCTAGCATGATTAGCATGTTTGCTAGCTTGTTTTTAGCATGATTAGCATGTTGCTAGCATGTTGCTAGCGTGATTAGCATGTTGCTAGCATGTTGCTAGCGTGATTAGCATGTTGCTAGCATGTTGCTAGCGTGATTAGCATGTTGCTAGCATGTTGCTAGCATGATTAGCATGTTGCTAGCATGTTGCTAGCGTGATTAGCATGTTGCTAGCTTGTTTTTAGCATGATTAGCATGTTGCTAGCATGTTTGCTAGCGTGATTAGCATGTTGCTAGCATGATTTTAGAATGATTAGCATGTTGCTAGCGTTATTAGCATGTTGCTAGCATGATTAGCATGTTGTTAGCATGTTGCTAGCACGTTGCTAGCACGTTGCTAGCGTGATTTTAGCATGATTAGCATGTTGCTAACATTTTGCTAGCATGATTAGCATGTTGTTAGCCTGATTTTAGCATTATCAGCATGTTGCTAGCATTTTGCTAACATGATTTTAGCATGATTAGCATGTTGTTAGCATGTTGCTAACGTGATTAGCATGTTTGTTAGCATGTTTTTAGCATGATTAGCATGTTGCTAGCATGTTGCTAGCCTGATTTTAACATTATCAGCATGTTGCTAGCATGTTGCTAACATGATTTTAGCATGATTAGCATGTTGTTAGCATGTTGCTAGCGTGATTAGCTGCTTGCTAGCATGTTTTTAGCATGATTAGCATGTTGCTAGCATGTTGCTAGCGTGATTAACATGTTGCTAGCATGATTAGCATGTTGCTAGCATGTTGCTAGCGTGATTAGCATGTTGTTAGCATGTTTTTAGCATGATTAGCATGTTGCTAGCATGTTGCTAGCGTGATTTGCATGTTGCTAACATGATTTTAGCATGATTAGCATGTTGCTAACATGTTGCTAGCATGTTGCTAGCGTTATTAGCATGTTGCTAGCTTGTTTTTAGCATGATTAGCATGTTGCTAGCATGTTGCTAGCATGTTGCTAGCCTGATTTTAGCATTATTAGCATGTTGCTAGCATTTTGCTAGCATGATTTTAGCATGATTAGCATGTTGCTAGCATGTTGCTAGCATAATTAGCATGTTGCTAGCATGATTTTAGCATGATTAACATGTTGCTAGCGTGATTTTAGCGTGATTAGCATGTTGCTAGCATGTTGCTAGCATGATTTTAGCATGATTAGCATGTTGCTAGCATGTTGTTAGTATGATTAGCATGTTGCTAGCATGATTTTAGCATGATTAGCATGTTGCTAGCATGTCGCTAGCATGATTTTAGCATGATTAGCATGTTGCTAGCATGATTTTAGCATGATTAGCATGTTGTTAGCATGTTGCTAGCATGATTAGCATGTTGCTAGCATGTTTGCTAACATGATTAGCATGTTGCTAGCATGTTGCTAGCATGATTAGCATGTTTGCTAGCATGTTTAGCATGTTGCTTGCATGATTAGCATGTTGCTAGCATGATTTTAGCATGATTAGTATGTTGCTAGCATGATTACCATTGTAGTTTAAAGCATGATTACCATTGTAGTTTAAACGTATATGCTGTTTCATGGGCCGTCCCCTCACCATGTAAGTCTATGGGACATTTTTGGGGGGCTCTTGCGCCCCAGGGGTAAAACTTATACCCCACTGCAGGGTATGTTCTCGCTCAGCTTGATAGCCTCTTCAAATGTTGTGATTCACAAGTTTCTATGAAATTCTCGCTCTGCGCTACAACCCGTCGAAGTTTGCCGCAATGCATTGTCGATGCGTTTTTTTGCGCGGTTTTTTCGCTAATTGTACGATTAGCATAAACCCGATCGCTTAGAAAAGATATAGCACACCCCGCGAGATCAGTCTGAAGATTTGGGATGAGTTTGGAGTCTGTAGAGTTAAAGCTCTAGGAGGAGTAGCAGTCAGAAATTTAGTCTCAGAAGAATAATAATAATAATAATAATAATAAGTTTAAATAGGATTTCAGTAAGTTGGCTTTCACAAGCCAACTTAACTAGATTAAAAAGTTTGTGAACAAACTTTAAGTTGGCTTGCGAAAGCCGGACCAGAAAGTTTTAAAAAGTTTGGAAAGTTTTAAAAGTTTTATAAGTTTAGGTTTAAAAGTTTTATAAGTTTTAAAAGTTTAAGTTTTAATAGTTAAAAAAGTTTAAGTTTTAAAAGTTTATGCTTTATTAGTTTTAAAAGTTTAAGTTTTAAAAGTTTAAGTTTTAATAGTTTAAAAAGTTTGTTTTAATAGTTTTAAAAGTTTTAAAAGTTTAAGTTTTAAAAGTAGCAAATAAGTTAGGCTAGCATGATTAGAATGTTTTGCTAGCATGATTAGCATGTTGCTAGCATGTTGCTAGCGTGATTAGCATGTTGCTACCATGATTTTAGCATGATTAGCATTTTGCTAGCATGTTGCTAGCATGTTGCTAGCGTGATTAGCATGTTGCTAGCGTGATTAGCATGTTGCTAGCTTGTTTTTAGCATGATTAGCATGTTGCTAGCATGTTGTTAGCGTGATTAGCATGTTGCTAGCATGTTGCTAGCGTGATTAGCATGTTGCTAGCATGTTGCTAGCATGTTGCTAGCGTGATTAGCATGTTGCTAACATGTTGCTAGCATGATTAGCATGTTGTTAGCATGTTTTTAGCATTATTAGCATGTTGCTAACATGATTAGCATGATTAGCATGTTGCTAGCGTGATTAGCATGTTGCTAGCATGTTGCTAGCATGTTGCTAGCGTGATTAGCATGTTGTTAGCATGTTGCTAGCATGTTGCTATCATGTTGCTAGCTTGATTAGCATGTTGCTAGCATGTTGCTAGCATGATTAGCATGTTGCTAGCATGTTGCTAGCATGATTAGCATGTTGCTAGCTTGTTTTTAACATGATTAGCATGTTGCTAGCATGTTGCTAGCGTGATTAGCATGTTGCTAGCATGATTAGCATGTTGCTAGCTTGTTTTTAGCATGATTAGCATGTTGCTAGCATGTTGCTAGCATTATTTTAGCATGATTAGCATGTTGCTAGCGTGATTAGCATGTTGTTAGCATGTTGCTAGCACGTTGCTAGCGTGATTTTAGCATGATTAGCATGTTGCTAGCATTTCGCTAGCATGATTAGCATGTTGCTAGCATGTTGCTAGCCTGATTTTAGCATTATTAGCATGTTGCTAGCATTATTTTAGCATGATTAGCATGTTGCTAGCATAATTAGCATGTTGCTAGCATGATTTTAGCATGATTAGCATGTTGCTAGCGTGATTTTAGCGTGATTAGCATGTTGCTAGCATGATTTTAGCATTATTAGCATGTTGTTAGCATGTTGCTAGCGTGATTAGCATGTTGCTAGCATGTTTTTATCATGATTAGCATGTTGCTAGCATGTTGCTAGCGTGATTAGCATGTTGCTAGCATGATTTTAGCATGATTAGCATGTTGCTAGCATGTTGCTAGCGTGATTAGCATGTTGTTAGCATGTTGCTATCATGTTGCTAGCATTATTTTAGCATGATTAGCATGTTGCTAGCATGTTTTTAGCATGATTAGCATGTTGCTAGCATGTTGCTAGCGTGATTTGCATGTTGCTAGCATGATTTTAACATGATTAGCATGTTGCTAACATGTTGCTAGCATGTTGCTAGCGTTATTAGCATGTTGCTAGCGTGATTAGCATGTTGCTAGCTTGTTTTTAGCATGATTAGCATGTTGCTAGCATGTTGCTAGCCTGATTTTAGCATTATTAGCATGTTGCAAGCATTTTGCTAGCATGATTTTAGCATGATTAGCATGTTGCTAGCATGTTGCTAGCATAATTAGCATGTTGCTAGCATGATTTTAACATGATTAGCATGTTGCTAGCATGTTGCTAGCGTGATTTTAGCGTGATTAGCATGTTGCTAGCATGATTTTAGCATGATTAGCATGTTGCTAGCATGTTGCTAGCGTGATTAGCATGTTGCTAGCAAGTTTTTAGCATGATTAGCATGTTGCTAGCATGATTAGTATGTTGCTAGCATGATTTTAGCATGTTGCTAGCGTGATTAGCATGTTGCTAGCATGATTAGCATGTGAGTAGCATGTTTGCTAGCATCATTAGCATGTTGCTAGCATGTTGCTAGCATGATTAGCATGTTTGCTAGCTTGATTAGCATGTTGCTAGCATGATTTTAGCATGATTAGCATGTTGCTAGCATGTCGCTAGCATGATTAGCATGTTGTTAGCATGTTGCTAGCATGATTTTAGCATGATTAGCATGTTGTTAGCATTTTGCTAGCATGATTAGCATGTTGCTAGCATGTTGCTAGCATGATTAGCATGTTTCTAGCATGATTTTAGCATGATTAGCATGTTTGCTAGCATGTTGTTAGCATGATTAGCATGTTGCTAGCATGTTGCTAGCATGATTAACATGTTGCTAGCATGTCGCTAGCATGATTAGCATGTTGCTAGCAAGTTGCTAGCATTATTAGCATGTTGCTAGCATGTTGCTAGCATGATTAGCATGTTGCTAGCATGATTTTAGCATGATTAGCATGTTTGCTAGCATGTTGTTAACATGATTAGCATGTTGCTAGCATGTCGCTAGCATGATTTTAGCATGATTAGCATGTTGCTAGCATTATTAGCATGTGACTAGCATGTTTGCTAGCATGATTAGCATGTGACTAGCATGTTTGCTAACATGATTAGCATGTTGCTAGCATGTTGCTAGCATGATTAGCATGTTTGCTAGCATGTTTAGCATGTTGCTTGCATGATTAGCATGTTGCTAGCATGATTTTAGCATGATTAGTATGTTGCTAGCATGATTACCATTGTAGTTTAAAGCATGATTACCATTGTAGTTTAAACGTATATGCTGTTTCATGGGCCGTCCCCTCACCATGTAAGTCTATGGGACATTTTTGGGGGGCTCTTGCGCCCCAGGGGTAAAACTTATACCCCACTGCGGGGTATGTTCTCGCTCAGCTTGATAGCCTCTTCAAATGTTGTGATTCACAAGTTTCTACGAAATTCTCGCTCTGCGCTACAACCCATCGAAGTTTGCCGCAATGCATTGTCGATGCGTTTTTTTGCGCGGTTTTTCGCTAATTGTACGATTAGCATAAACCCGATCGCTTAGAAAAGATATAGCACACCCCGCGAGATCAGTCTGAAGATTTGGGATGAGTTTGGAGTCTGTAGAGTTAAAGCTCTAGGAGGAGTAGCAGTCAGAAATTTAGTCTCAGAAGAATAATAATAATAATAACTAGATTAAAAAGTTTGTGAACAAACTTTAAGTTGGCTTGCGAAAGCCGGACCAGAAAGTTTTAAAAAGTTTGGAAAGTTTTAAAAAGTTTGTAAAAGTTTTATAAGTTTAAGTTTTAAAAGTTTTATAAGTTTTAAAAGTTTAAGTTTTAAAAGTTTATGTTTTATTAGTTTTAAAAGTTTAAGTTTTAAAAGTTTAAGTTTTAATAGTTTAAAAAGTTTGTTTTAATAGTTTTAAAAGTTTTAAAAGTTTAAGTTTTAAAAGTAGCGAATAAGTTAGGCTAGCATGATTAGAATGTTTTGCTAGCATTATTACCATGTTGCTAGCATGTTGATAACATGTTGCTAGCATGTTGATAGCATGTTTTTAGCATGATTAGCATGTTGCTAGCATGATTAGCATGTTGCTAGTATGTTGCTAGCATGATTTTAGCATGTTGCAAGCGTGATTAGCATGTTGCTAGCATGTTGCTAGCGTGATTAGCATGTTGTTAGCATGTTGTTAACATGATTAGCATGTTGCTAGCATGTTGCTAGCATGATTAGCATGTTGCTAACATGTTGCTAGCATTTTGCTAGCATGATTTTAGCATGATTAGCATGTTGCTAGCATGTTTAGCATGTTGCTAGTATGTTGTTAGCATGATTTTAGCATGTTGCTAGCGTGATTAGCATGTTGCTAGCATGATTAGCATGTTGCTAGCGTGATTAGCATGTTGTTAACATGTTGCTAGCATGATTTTAGCATGATTAGCATGTTGCTAGCATGTTGCTAGCATGATTAGCATGTTGCTAGCATGATTTTAGCATGTTGCTAGCATGTTGTTAGCGTGATTAGCATGTTTTAGCATGTTGCTAGCATGATTAGCATGTTGCTAGCATGTTGCTAGCATGTTGCTAGCATGATTTTAGCATGATTAGCATGTTGCTAGCATGTTGCTAGCATGATTTTAGCATGATTAACATGTTGCTAGCATGTTGCTAGCATGTTGCTAGCATGTTGCTAGCGTGATTAGCATGTTGCTAGCATGTTGCTAGCATGATTTTAGCATGTTGCTAGCGTGATTAGCATGTTGCTAATGTGATTAGCATGTGACTAGCATGTTGCTAGCATGATTAGCATGTTGCTAGCATGATTTTAACAAGTTGCTAGCATGATTTTAGCATGTTGCTAGCGTGATTAGCATGTTGCTAGCATGATTAACATGTGAGTAGCATGTTGCTAGCATGATTTTAGCATGATTATCATGTTTGCTAGCTTGATTAGCATGTTGCTACTATGATTTTAACATGATTAGCATGTTGCTAGCATGTCGCTAGCATGATTAGCATGTTTTTAGCATGTTGCTAGCATGATTAGCATGTTGCTAGCATGTTGCTAGCATGATTTTAGCATGTTGCTAGCGTGATTAGCATGTTGCTAGCATGTTGCTAACGTGATTAGCATGTTTTTAGCATGTTGCTAGCATGATTAGCATGTTGCTAGCATGTTGCTAGCATGATTATCATGTTGCTAGCATGATTTTAGCATGATTAGCATGTTGCTAGCATGTTGCTAGCATTATTAGCATGTTGCTAGCATGTTGCTAGCATGATTTTAGCATGTTGCTAGCGTGATTAGCATGTTGCTAACGTGATTAGCATGTGACTAGCATGTCGCTAGCATGATTAGCATGTTGCTAGCATGTTGCTAGCATGATTAGCATGTTGCTAGCATGTTGCTAGCATGATTAGCATGTTGCTAGCATGTTGTTAGCATGATTTTAGCATGTTGCTAGCGTGATTAGCATGTTGCTAGCATGTTGCTAGCGTGATTAGCATGTTTTTAGCATGTTGCTAGCATGATTAGCATGTTGCTAGCATGTTGCTAGCATGATTTTAGCATAATTAGCATGTTGCTAGCATGTTGCTAGCATGATTAGCATGTTGCTAGCATGATTTTAGCATGTTGCTAACGTGATTAGCATGTTGCTAACGTGATTAGCATGTGACTAGCATGTTGCTAGCATGATTAGCATGTTGCTAGCATGATTTTAGCATGTTTTGCTAGCGTGATTAGCATGTTGCTACCATGATTAGCATGTGACTAGCATGTTGCTAGCATGATTTTAGCATGATTAGCATGTTTGCTAGCTTGATTAACATGTTGCTAGCATGATTTTAGCATGATTAGCATGTTGCTAGCATGTCGCTAGCATGATTTTAGCATGATTAGCATGTTGCTAGCATGATTAGCATGTTGCTAGCATGTTGCTAGCATGATTAACATGTTGTTAGCATGTCGCTAGCATGATTTTAGCATGATTAGCATGTTGCTAGCATGTTGCTAGCATGATTAGCATGTGACTAGCATGTTTGCTAACATGATTAGCATGTTGCTAGCATTATTAGCATGTTGCTAGCATGTTGCTAGCATGATTAGCATGTTTGCTAGCATGTTTAACATGTTGCTTGCATGATTAGCATGTTGCTAGCATGATTTTAGCATGATTAGTATGTTGCTAGCATGATTACCATTGTAGTTTAAAGCATGATTACCATTGTAGTTTAAATGTATATGCTGTTTCATGGGCCGTCCCCTCACCATGTAAGTCTATGGGACATTTTTGGGGGGCTCTTGCGCCCCAGGGGTAAAACTTATACCCCACTGCGGGGTATGTCCTCGCTCAGCTTGATAGCCTCTTCAAATGTTGTGATTCACAAGTTTCTACGAAATTCTCGCTCTGCGCTACAACCCGTCGAAGTTTGCCGCCATGCATTGTCGATGCGTTTTTTTGCGCGGTTTTTCGCTAATTGTACGATTAGCATAAACCGGATCGCTTAGAAAAGATATAGCACACCCCGCGAGATCAGTCTGAAGATTTGGGCTGAGTTTGGAGTCTGTAGAGTTAAAGCTCTAGGAGGAGTAGCAGTCAGAAATTTAGTCTCAGAAGAATAATAATATTAATAATAATAAGTTTAAATAGGATTTCAGTAAGTTGGCTTTCACAAGCCAACTTAATAATAATAAGTTTAAATAGGATTTCAGTAAGTTGGCTTTCACAAGCCAACTTAACTAGATAAAAAAGTTTGTGAACAAACTTTAAGTTGGCTTGCGAAAGCCGGACCAGAAAGTTTTAAAAAGTTTGGAAAGTTTTAAAAAGTTTTAAAAGTTTTATAAGTTTAAGTTTTAAAAGTTTTATAAGTTTTAAAAGTTTAAGTTTTAATAGTTAAAAAAGTTTAAGTTTTACAAGTTTAAGTTTTATTAGTTTTATAAGTTTAAGTTTTAAAAGTTTAAGTTTCAATAGTTTAAAAAGTTTAAGTTTTAATAGTTTTAAAAGTTTTAAAAGTTTAAGTTTTAAAAGTAGCGAATAAGTTAGGCTAGCATGATTAGCATGTTGCTAACATGATTAGCATGTTGTTATCATGTTGATAACATGATTAGCATGTTGCTAGCATGTTTCTAGCATGATTAGCATGTTGCTAACATGTTGCTAGCATTTTGCTAGCATGATTTTAGCATGATTAGCATGTTGCTAGCATGTTTAGCATGTTGCTAGTATGTTGTTAGCATGATTTTAGCATGTTGCTAGCGTGATTAGCATGTTGCTAGCATGATTAGCATGTTGCTAGCGTGATTAGCATGTTGTTAACATGTTGCTAGCATGATTTTAGCATGATTAGCATGTTGCTAGCATGTTGCTAGCATGATTAGCATGTTGCTAGCATGTTGCTAGCATGATTTTAGCATGTTGCTAGCATGTTGTTAGCGTGATTAGCATGTTTTTAGCATGTTGCTAGCATGATTAGCATGTTGCTAGCATGTTGCTAGCATGTTGCTAGCATGATTTTAGCATGATTAGCATGTTGCTAGCATGTTGCTAGCATGATTTTAGCATGATTAACATGTTGCTAGCATGTTGCTAGCATGTTGCTAGCATGTTGCTAGCGTGATTAGCATGTTGCTAGCATGTTGCTAGCATGATTTTAGCATGTTGCTAGCGTGATTAGCATGTTGCTAATGTGATTAGCATGTGACTAGCATGTTGCTAGCATGATTAGCATGTTGCTAGCATGATTTTAACAAGTTGCTAGCATGATTTTAGCATGTTGCTAGCGTGATTAGCATGTTGCTAGCATGATTAACATGTGAGTAGCATGTTGCTAGCATGATTTTAGCATGATTATCATGTTTGCTAGCTTGATTAGCATGTTGCTACTATGATTTTAACATGATTAGCATGTTGCTAGCATGTCGCTAGCATGATTAGCATGTTTTTAGCATGTTGCTAGCATGATTAGCATGTTGCTAGCATGTTGCTAGCATGATTTTAGCATGTTGCTAGCGTGATTAGCATGTTGCTAGCATGTTGCTAACGTGATTAGCATGTTTTTAGCATGTTGCTAGCATGATTAGCATGTTGCTAGCATGTTGCTAGCATGATTATCATGTTGCTAGCATGATTTTAGCATGATTAGCATGTTGCTAGCATGTTGCTAGCATTATTAGCATGTTGCTAGCATGTTGCTAGCATGATTTTAGCATGTTGCTAGCGTGATTAGCATGTTGCTAACGTGATTAGCATGTGACTAGCATGTTGCTAGCATGATTAGCATGTTGCTAGCATGATTTTAGCATGTTGCTAGCATGATTTTAGCATGTTGCTAGCGTGATTAGCATGTTGCTAGCATGTCGCTAGCATGATTAGCATGTTGCTAGCATGTTGCTAGCATGATTAGCATGTTGCTAGCATGTTGCTAGCATGATTAGCATGTTGCTAGCATGTTGTTAGCATGATTTTAGCATGTTGCTAGCGTGATTAGCATGTTGCTAGCATGTTGCTAGCGTGATTAGCATGTTTTTAGCATGTTGCTAGCATGATTAGCATGTTGCTAGCATGTTGCTAGCATGATTTTAGCATAATTAGCATGTTGCTAGCATGTTGCTAGCATGATTAGCATGTTGCTAGCATGATTTTAGCATGTTGCTAACGTGATTAGCATGTTGCTAACGTGATTAGCATGTGACTAGCATGTTGCTAGCATGATTAGCATGTTGCTAGCATGATTTTAGCATGTTTTGCTAGCGTGATTAGCATGTTGCTACCATGATTAGCATGTGACTAGCATGTTGCTAGCATGATTTTAGCATGATTAGCATGTTTGCTAGCTTGATTAACATGTTGCTAGCATGATTTTAGCATGATTAGCATGTTGCTAGCATGTCGCTAGCATGATTTTAGCATGATTAGCATGTTGCTAGCATGATTAGCATGTTGCTAGCATGTTGCTAGCATGTTGCTAGCATGATTAACATGTTGTTAGCATGTCGCTAGCATGATTTTAGCATGATTAGCATGTTGCTAGCATGTTGCTAGCATGATTAGCATGTGACTAGCATGTTTGCTAACATGATTAGCATGTTGCTAGCATGTTGCTAGCATTATTAGCATGTTGCTAGCATGTTGCTAGCATGATTAGCATGTTTGCTAGCATGTTTAACATGTTGCTTGCATGATTAGCATGTTGCTAGCATGATTTTAGCATGATTAGTATGTTGCTAGCATGATTACCATTGTAGTTTAAAGCATGATTACCATTGTAGTTTAAATGTATATGCTGTTTCATGGGCCGTCCCCTCACCATGTAAGTCTATGGGACATTTTTGGGGGGCTCTTGCGCCCCAGGGGTAAAACTTATACCCCACTGCGGGGTATGTCCTCGCTCAGCTTGATAGCCTCTTCAAATGTTGTGATTCACAAGTTTCTACGAAATTCTCGCTCTGCGCTACAACCCGTCGAAGTTTGCCGCCATGCATTGTCGATGCGTTTTTTTGCGCGGTTTTTCGCTAATTGTACGATTAGCATAAACCGGATCGCTTAGAAAAGATATAGCACACCCCGCGAGATCAGTCTGAAGATTTGGGCTGAGTTTGGAGTCTGTAGAGTTAAAGCTCTAGGAGGAGTAGCAGTCAGAAATTTAGTCTCAGAAGAATAATAATATTAATAATAATAAGTTTAAATAGGATTTCAGTAAGTTGGCTTTCACAAGCCAACTTAATAATAATAAGTTTAAATAGGATTTCAGTAAGTTGGCTTTCACAAGCCAACTTAACTAGATAAAAAAGTTTGTGAACAAACTTTAAGTTGGCTTGCGAAAGCCGGACCAGAAAGTTTTAAAAAGTTTGGAAAGTTTTAAAAAGTTTTAAAAGTTTTATAAGTTTAAGTTTTAAAAGTTTTATAAGTTTTAAAAGTTTAAGTTTTAATAGTTAAAAAAGTTTAAGTTTTACAAGTTTAAGTTTTATTAGTTTTATAAGTTTAAGTTTTAAAAGTTTAAGTTTCAATAGTTTTAAAAGTTTAAGTTTTAATAGTTTTAAAAGTTTTAAAAGTTTAAGTTTTAAAAGTAGCGAATAAGTTAGGCTAGCATGATTAGCATGTTGCTAACATGATTAGCATGTTGTTATCATGTTGATAACATGTTGATAACATGTTGCTAACATGTTGATAGCATGTTGCTAGCATTATTAGCATTTTACTAGCATGATTCTAGCATGATTAGCATGTTGCTAGCATGTTGTTAACATGATTAGCATGTTGCTAGCATGTTGCTAACATGATTTTAGCATGATTAGCATGTTGCTAGCATGTTGCTAGCGTGATTAGCATGTTGCTAGCATGTTTTTAGCATGATTAGCATGTTGCTAGCATGTTGCTAGCATGTTGCTAGCGTGATTAGCATGTTGCTAGCATGATTTTAGCATGATTAGCATGTTGCTAGCGTGATTAGCATGTTGCTAGCATGTTGCTAGCATGATTTTAGCATGATTAGCATGTTGTTAGCATGTTGCTAGCATGATTAGCATGTTGCTAGCATGTTGCTAGCATGTTGCTAGCATGATTAGCATGTTGCTAGCATGATGTTAGCATGATTAGCATGTTTGCTAGCATGTTGTTAACATGATTAGCATGTTGCTAGCATGTTGGTAGCATGATTAACATGTTGCTAGCATGTCGCTAGCATGATTTTAGCATGATTAGCATGTTGCTAGCATGATTAGCATGTGACTAGCATGTTTGCTAGCATGTTGCTAGCATGATTAGCATGTTGCTAGCATGTTGCTAGCATGATTAGCATGTTGCTAGCATGATTTTAGCATGTTGCTAGCATGATTAGCATGTTTGCTAGCGTGATTAGCATGTTGCTAGCATGATTAGCATGTTGTTAGCATGTTGCTAACACGTTGCTAGCGTGATTTTAGCATGATTAGCATGTTGCTAGCATTTTGCTAGCATGATTAGCATGTTGCTAGCATGTTGCTAGCCTGATTTTAGCATTATCAGCATGTTGCTAGCATGTTGCTAGCATGATTTTAGCATGATTAGCATGTTGTTAGCATGTTGCTAGCGTGATTAGCATGTTTGCTAGCATGTTTTTAGCATGATTAGCATGTTGCTAGCATGTTGCTAGCGTGATTAACATGTTGCTAGCATGATTTTAGCATGATTAGCATGTTGCTAGCATGTTGCTAGCGTGATTAGCATGTTGTTAGCATGTTTTTAGCATGATTAGCATGTTGCTAGCATGTTGCTAGCGTGATTTGCATGTTGCTAACATGATTTTAGCATGATTAGCATGTTGCTAGCGTTATTAGCATGTTGCTAGCGTGATTAGCATGTTGCTAGCTTGTTTTTAGCATGATTAGCATGTTGCTAGCATGTTGCTAGCGTGATTTGCATGTTGCTAACATGATTTTAGCATGATTAGCATGTTGCTAACATGTTGCTAGCATTTTGCTAGCGTTATTAGCATGTTGCTAGCGTGATTAGCATGTTGCTAGCTTGTTTTTAGCATGATTAGCATGTTGCTAGCATGTTGCTAGCATGTTGCTAACCTGATTTTAGCATTATTAGCATGTTGCTAGCATTTTGCTAGCATGATTTTAGCATGATTAGCATGTTGCTAGCATTGTTGCTAGCATGATTTTAGCATGATTAGCATGTTGCTAGCGTGATTTTAGCGTGATTAGCATGTTGCTAGCATGATTTTAGCATGATTAGCATGTTGCTAGCATGTTGCTAGCATGTTGCTAGCGTGATTAGCATGTTGCTAGCATGATTAGC
Organism: Oxygymnocypris stewartii; assembly: GCA_003573665.1. Taxonomy (NCBI): domain Eukaryota; kingdom Metazoa; phylum Chordata; class Actinopteri; order Cypriniformes; family Cyprinidae; genus Oxygymnocypris; species Oxygymnocypris stewartii. The sequence continues at coordinate 33,407 of QVTF01010685.1, read as the reverse complement.
ATGTTGCTAGCATGTTGCTAGAATGTTGCTAGCGTGATTAGCATGTTGCTAGCATGTTGCTAGCATGTTGCTAGCATGATTAACATGTTTTTAGCATGTTTTTAGCATGATTAGTATGTTGCTAGCATGTTGCTAGCGTGATTAACATGTTGCTAGCATGTTGCTAGCGTGATTAGCATGTTGCTAGCATGTTGCTAGCATGTTGCTAGCGTGATTAGCATGTTGCTAGCATGTTGCTAGCATGATTAGCATGTTGCTAGCATGTTGCTAGCGTGATTAGCATGTTGCTAGCATGTTGCTAGCATGTTGCTAGCGTGATTAGCATGTTGCTAGCATGTTTCTAGCATGATTAGCATGTTGCTAGCATGATTAGCATGTTGCTAGCATGTTGCTAGCATGATTAGCATGTTGCTAGCTTGTTGTTAGCATGATTAGCATGTTGCTAGCATGTTGCTAGCGTGATTAGCATGTTGCTAGCATGTTGGTAGCGTGATTAGCATGTTGCTAGCATGTTGCTAGCATGTTGTTAGCGTGATTAGCATGTTGCTAGCATGTTGCTAGCGTGATTAGCATGTTGCTAGCATGTTGCTAGCATGTTGCTAGCGTGATTAGCATGTTGCTAGCATGATTAGCATGTTGCTAGCATGTTGTTAGCATGTTTTTAGCATGATTAGCATGTGCTAGCATGTTGCTAGCGTGATTAGCATGTTGCTAGCATGTTGCTAGTGTGATTAGCATGTTTCTAGCATGTTGCTAGCGTGATTAGCATGTTGCTAGCTTGTTTTTAGCATGATTAGCATGTTGCTAGCATGTTGCTAGCGTGATTAGCATGTTGCTAGCATGTTGCTAGCGTGATTAGCATGTTGCTAGCATGTTGTTAGCATGTTGCTAGCGTGATTAGCATGTTGCTAGCATGATTAGCATGTTGCTAGCATTTTGCTAGCATGATTAGCATGTTGCTAGCTTGTTTTTAGCATGATTAGCATGTTGCTAGCATGTTGCTAGCGTGATTAGCATGTTGCTAGCATGTTGCTAGCGTGATTAGCATGTTGCTAGCGTGATTAGCATGTTGCTAGCATGTTGCTAGCATGATTAGCATGTTGCTAGCATGTTGCTAGCATGATTAGCATGTTGTTAGCATGTTGCTAGCGTGATTAGCATGTTGCTAGCTTGTTTTTAGCGTGATTAGCATGTTGCTAGCATGTTTGCTAGCGTGATTAGCATGTTGCTAGCATGATTAGCATGTTGTTAGCATGTTGCTAGCACGTTGCTAGCGTGATTTTAGCATGATTAGCATGTTGCTAGCATTTTGCTAGCATGATTAGTATGTTGCTAGCATGTTGCTAGCCTGATTTTAGCATTATCAGCATGTTGCTAGCATGTTGCTAGCATGATTTTAGCATGATTAGCATGTTGTTAGCATGTTGCTAGCGTGATTAGCATGTTTGCTAGCATGTTTTTAGCATGATTAGCATGTTGCTAGCATGTTGCTAGCGTGATTAACATGTTGCTAGCATGATTTTAGCATGATTAGCATGTTGCTAGCATGTTGCTAGCGTGATTAGCATGTTGTTAGCATGTTTTTAGCATGATTAGCATGTTGCTAGCATGTTGCTAGCGTGATTTGCATGTTGCTAACATGATTTTAGCATGCTTAGCATGTTGTTAACATGTTGCTAGCATGTTGCTAGCGTTATTAGCATGTTGCTAGCGTGATTAGCATGTTGCTAGCTTGTTTTTAGCATGATTAGCATGTTGCTAGCATGTTGCTAGCATGTTGCTAACCTGATTTTAGCATTATTAGCATGTTGCTAACATTTTGCTAGCATGATTTTAGCATGATTAGCATGTTGCTAGCATTGTTGCTAGCATGATTTTAGCATGATTAGCATGTTGCTAGCGTGATTTTAGCGTGATTAGCATGTTGCTAGCATGATTTTAGCATGATTAGCATGTTGCTAGCATGTTGCTAGCGTGATTAGCATGTTGCTAACATGTTTTTAGCATTATTAGCATGTTGCTAGCATGTTGCTAGCATGTTGATTGCGTGATTAGCATGTTGCTAGCATGATTTTAGCATGATTAGCATGTTGCTAGCATGTTGTTAGCATGATTAGCATGTTGCTAGCATGATTAACATGTTGCTAGCATGTCGCTAGCATGATTTTAGCATGATTAGCATGTTGCTAGCATGTTGCTAGCATGATTAGCATGTTGCTAGCAAGTTGCTAGCATTATTAGCATGTTGCTAGCATGTTGCTAGCATTATTAGCATGTTGCTAGCATGTTGCTAGCATGATTAGCATGTTGCTAGCATGATTTTAGCATGATTAGCATGTTGCTAGCATGTTGCTAGCGTGATTTTAGCGTGATTAGCATGTTGCTAGCATGATTTTAGCATGATTAGCATGTTGCTAGCATGTTGCTAGCGTGATTAGCATGTTGCTAGCAAGTTTTTAGCATGATTAGCATGTTGCTAGCATGATTAGTATGTTGCTAGCATGATTTTAGCATGTTGCTAGCGTGATTAGCATGTTGCTAGCATGATTAGCATGTGAGTAGCATGTTTGCTAGCATCATTAGCATGTTGCTAGCATGTTGCTAGCATGATTAGCATGTTTGCTAGCTTGATTAGCATGTTGCTAGCATGATTTTAGCATGATTAGCATGTTGCTAGCATGTCGCTAGCATGATTAGCATGTTGTTAGCATGTTGCTAGCATGATTTTAGCATGATTAGCATGTTGTTAGCATTTTGCTAGCATGATTAGCATGTTGCTAGCATGTTGCTAGCATGATTAGCATGTTTCTAGCATGATTAGCATGTTTGCTAGCATGTTGTTAGCATGATTAGCATGTTGCTAGCATGTTGCTAGCATGATTAGCATGTTGCTAGCAAGTTGCTAGCATTATTAGCATGTTGCTAGCATGTTGCTAGCATGATTAGCATGTTGCTAGCATGATTTTAGCATGATTAGCATGTTTGCTAGCATGTTGTTAACATGATTAGCATGTTGCTAGCATGTCGCTAGCATGATTTTAGCATGATTAGCATGTTGCTAGCATTATTAGCATGTGACTAGCATGTTTGCTAGCATGAATAGCATGTGACTAGCATGTTTGCTAACATGATTAGCATGTTGCTAGCATGTTGCTAGCATGATTAGCATGTTTGCTAGCATGTTTAGCATGTTGCTTGCATGATTAGCATGTTGCTAGCATGATTTTAGCATGATTAGTATGTTGCCAGCATGATTACCATTGTAGTTTAAAGCATGATTACCATTGTAGTTTAAACGTATATGCTGTTTCATGGGCCGTCCCCTCACCATGTAAGTCTATGGGACATTTTTGGGGGGCTCTTGCGCCCCAGGGGTAAAACTTATACCCCACTGCGGGGTATGTTCTCGCTCAGCTTGATAGCCTCTTCAAATGTTGTGATTCACAAGTTTCTACGAAATTCTCGCTCTGCGCTACAACCCGTCGAAGTTTGCCGCAATGCATTGTCGATGCGTTTTTTTGCGCGGTTTTTCGCTAATTGTACGATTAGCATAAACCCGATCGCTTAGAAAAGATATAGCACACCCCGCGAGATCAGTCTGAAGATTTGGGATGAGTTTGGAGTCTGTAGAGTTAAAGCTCTAGGAGGAGTAGCAGTCAGAAATTTAGTCTCAGAAGAATAATAATAATAATAATAATAATAAGTTTAAATAGGATTTCAGTAAGTTGGCTTTCACAAGCCAACTTAACTAGATAAAAAAGTTTGTGAACAAACTTTAAGTTGGCTTGCGAAAGCCGGACCAGAAAGTTTTAAAAAGTTTGGAAAGTTTTAAAAAGTTTTAAAAGTTTTATAAGTTTAAGTTTTAAAAGTTTTATAAGTTTTAAAAGTTTAAGTTTTAATAGTTAAAAAAGTTTAAGTTTTACAAGTTTAAGTTTTATTAGTTTTATAAGTTTAAGTTTTAAAAGTTTAAGTTTCAATAGTTTAAAAAGTTTAAGTTTTAATAGTTTTAAAAGTTTTAAAAGTTTAAGTTTTAAAAGTAGCGAATAAGTTAGGCTAGCATGATTAGCATGTTGCTAACATGATTAGCATGTTGTTATCATGTTGATAACATGTTGATAACATGTTGCTAACATGTTGATAGCATGTTGCTAGCATTATTAGCATTTTACTAGCATGATTCTAGCATGATTAGCATGTTGCTAGCATGTTGTTAACATGATTAGCATGTTGCTAGCATGTTGCTAACATGATTTTAGCATGATTAGCATGTTGCTAGCATGTTGCTAGCGTGATTAGCATGTTGCTAGCATGTTTTTAGCATGATTAGCATGTTGCTAGCATGTTGCTAGCATGTTGCTAGCGTGATTAGCATGTTGCTAGCATGATTTTAGCATGATTAGCATGTTGCTAGCGTGATTAGCATGTTGCTAGCATGTTGCTAGCATGATTTTAGCATGATTAGCATGTTGTTAGCATGTTGCTAGCATGATTAGCATGTTGCTAGCATGTTGCTAGCATGTTGCTAGCATGATTAGCATGTTGCTAGCATGATGTTAGCATGATTAGCATGTTTGCTAGCATGTTGTTAACATGATTAGCATGTTGCTAGCATGTTGGTAGCATGATTAACATGTTGCTAGCATGTCGCTAGCATGATTTTAGCATGATTAGCATGTTGCTAGCATGATTAGCATGTGACTAGCATGTTTGCTAGCATGATTAGCATGTGACTAGCATGTTTGCTAGCATGTTGCTAGCATGATTAGCATGTTGCTAGCATGTTGCTAGCATGATTAGCATGTTGCTAGCATGATTTTAGCATGTTGCTAGCATGATTAGCATGTTTGCTAGCGTGATTAGCATGTTGCTAGCATGATTAGCATGTTGTTAGCATGTTGCTAACACGTTGCTAGCGTGATTTTAGCATGATTAGCATGTTGCTAGCATTTTGCTAGCATGATTAGCATGTTGCTAGCATGTTGCTAGCCTGATTTTAGCATTATCAGCATGTTGCTAGCATGTTGCTAGCATGATTTTAGCATGATTAGCATGTTGTTAGCATGTTGCTAGCGTGATTAGCATGTTTGCTAGCATGTTTTTAGCATGATTAGCATGTTGCTAGCATGTTGCTAGCGTGATTAACATGTTGCTAGCATGATTTTAGCATGATTAGCATGTTGCTAGCATGTTGCTAGCGTGATTAGCATGTTGTTAGCATGTTTTTAGCATGATTAGCATGTTGCTAGCATGTTGCTAGCGTGATTTGCATGTTGCTAACATGATTTTAGCATGATTAGCATGTTGCTAGCGTTATTAGCATGTTGCTAGCGTGATTAGCATGTTGCTAGCTTGTTTTTAGCATGATTAGCATGTTGCTAGCATGTTGCTAGCGTGATTTGCATGTTGCTAACATGATTTTAGCATGATTAGCATGTTGCTAACATGTTGCTAGCATTTTGCTAGCATTATTAGCATGTTGCTAGCGTGATTAGCATGTTGCTAGCTTGTTTTTAGCATGATTAGCATGTTGCTAGCATGTTGCTAGCATGTTGCTAACCTGATTTTAGCATTATTAGCATGTTGCTAGCATTTTGCTAGCATGATTTTAGCATGATTAGCATGTTGCTAGCATTGTTGCTAGCATGATTTTAGCATGATTAGCATGTTGCTAGCGTGATTTTAGCGTGATTAGCATGTTGCTAGCATGATTTTAGCATGATTAGCATGTTGCTAGCATGTTGCTAGCATGTTGCTAGCGTGATTAGCATGTTGCTAGCATGATTAGCATGTTGCTAGCATGTTGCTAGAATGTTGCTAGCGTGATTAGCATGTTGCTAGCATGTTGCTAGCATGTTGCTAGCATGATTAACATGTTTTTAGCATGTTTTTAGCATGATTAGTATGTTGCTAGCATGTTGCTAGCGTGATTAACATGTTGCTAGCATGTTGCTAGCGTGATTAGCATGTTGCTAGCATGTTGCTAGCATGTTGCTAGCGTGATTAGCATGTTGCTAGCATGTTGCTAGCATGATTAGCATGTTGCTAGCATGTTGCTAGCGTGATTAGCATGTTGCTAGCATGTTGCTAGCATGTTGCTAGCGTGATTAGCATGTTGCTAGCATGTTTCTAGCATGATTAGCATGTTGCTAGCATGATTAGCATGTTGCTAGCATGTTGGTAGCATGATTAGCATGTTGCTAGCTTGTTGTTAGCATGATTAGCATGTTGCTAGCATGTTGCTAGCGTGATTAGCATGTTGCTAGCATGTTGGTAGCGTGATTAGCATGTTGCTAGCATGTTGCTAGCATGTTGTTAGCGTGATTAGCATGTTGCTAGCATGTTGCTAGCGTGATTAGCATGTTGCTAGCATGTTGCTAGCATGTTGCTAGCGTGATTAGCATTGTTGCTAGCATGATTTTAGCATGATTAGCATGTTGCTAGCGTGATTTTAGCGTGATTAGCATGTTGCTAGCATGATTTTAGCATGATTAGCATGTTGCTAGCATGTTGCTAGCATGTTGCTAGCGTGATTAGCATGTTGCTAGCATGATTAGCATGTTGCTAGCATGTTGCTAGAATGTTGCTAGCGTGATTAGCATGTTGCTAGCATGTTGCTAGCATGTTGCTAGCATGATTAACATGTTTTTAGCATGTTTTTAGCATGATTAGTATGTTGCTAGCATGTTGCTAGCGTGATTAACATGTTGCTAGCATGTTGCTAGCGTGATTAGCATGTTGCTAGCATGTTGCTAGCATGTTGCTAGCGTGATTAGCATGTTGCTAGCATGTTGCTAGCATGATTAGCATGTTGCTAGCATGTTGCTAGCGTGATTAGCATGTTGCTAGCATGTTGCTAGCATGTTGCTAGCGTGATTAGCATGTTGCTAGCATGTTTCTAGCATGATTAGCATGTTGCTAGCATGATTAGCATGTTGCTAGCATGTTGCTAGCATGATTAGCATGTTGCTAGCTTGTTGTTAGCATGATTAGCATGTTGCTAGCATGTTGCTAGCGTGATTAGCATGTTGCTAGCATGTTGGTAGCGTGATTAGCATGTTGCTAGCATGTTGCTAGCATGTTGTTAGCGTGATTAGCATGTTGCTAGCATGTTGCTAGCGTGATTAGCATGTTGCTAGCATGTTGCTAGCATGTTGCTAGCGTGATTAGCATGTTGCTAGCATGATTAGCATGTTGCTAGCATGTTGTTAGCATGTTTTTAGCATGATTAGCATGTTGCTAGCATGTTGCTAGCGTGATTAGCATGTTGCTAGCATGTTGCTAGTGTGATTAGCATGTTTCTAGCATGTTGCTAGCGTGATTAGCATGTTGCTAGCTTGTTTTTAGCATGATTAGCATGTTGCTAGCATGTTGCTAGCGTGATTAGCATGTTGCTAGCATGTTGCTAGCGTGATTAGCATGTTGCTAGCATGTTGTTAGCATGTTGCTAGCGTGATTAGCATGTTGCTAGCATGATTAGCATGTTGCTAGCATTTTGCTAGCATGATTAGCATGTTGCTAGCTTGTTTTTAGCATGATTAGCATGTTGCTAGCGTGATTAGCATGTTGCTAGCATGTTGCTAGCGTGATTAGCATGTTGCTAGCGTGATTAGCATGTTGCTAGCATGTTGCTAGCATGATTAGCATGTTGCTAGCATGTTGCTAGCATGATTAGCATGTTGTTAGCATGTTGCTAGCGTGATTAGCATGTTGCTAGCTTGTTTTTAGCGTGATTAGCATGTTGCTAGCATGTTTGCTAGCGTGATTAGCATGTTGCTAGCATGATTAGCATGTTGTTAGCATGTTGCTAGCACGTTGCTAGCGTGATTTTAGCATGATTAGCATGTTGCTAGCATTTTGCTAGCATGATTAGTATGTTGCTAGCATGTTGCTAGCCTGATTTTAGCATTATCAGCATGTTGCTAGCATGTTGCTAGCATGATTTTAGCATGATTAGCATGTTGTTAGCATGTTGCTAGCGTGATTAGCATGTTTGCTAGCATGTTTTTAGCATGATTAGCATGTTGCTAGCATGTTGCTAGCGTGATTAACATGTTGCTAGCATGATTTTAGCATGATTAGCATGTTGCTAGCATGTTGCTAGCGTGATTAGCATGTTGTTAGCATGTTTTTAGCATGATTAGCATGTTGCTAGCATGTTGCTAGCGTGATTTGCATGTTGCTAACATGATTTTAGCATGCTTAGCATGTTGTTAACATGTTGCTAGCATGTTGCTAGCGTTATTAGCATGTTGCTAGCGTGATTAGCATGTTGCTAGCTTGTTTTTAGCATGATTAGCATGTTGCTAGCATGTTGCTAGCATGTTGCTAACCTGATTTTAGCATTATTAGCATGTTGCTAACATTTTGCTAGCATGATTTTAGCATGATTAGCATGTTGCTAGCATTGTTGCTAGCATGATTTTAGCATGATTAGCATGTTGCTAGCGTGATTTTAGCGTGATTAGCATGTTGCTAGCATGATTTTAGCATGATTAGCATGTTGCTAGCATGTTGCTAGCGTGATTAGCATGTTGCTAACATGTTTTTAGCATTATTAGCATGTTGCTAGCATGTTGCTAGCATGTTGATTGCGTGATTAGCATGTTGCTAGCATGATTTTAGCATGATTAGCATGTTGCTAGCATGTTGTTAGCATGATTAGCATGTTGCTAGCATGATTAACATGTTGCTAGCATGTCGCTAGCATGATTTTAGCATGATTAGCATGTTGCTAGCATGTTGCTAGCATGATTAGCATGTTGCTAGCAAGTTGCTAGCATTATTAGCATGTTGCTAGCATGTTGCTAGCATTATTAGCATGTTGCTAGCATGTTGCTAGCATGATTAGCATGTTGCTAGCATGATTTTAGCATGATTAGCATGTTGCTAGCATGTTGCTAGCGTGATTTTAGCGTGATTAGCATGTTGCTAGCATGATTTTAGCATGATTAGCATGTTGCTAGCATGTTGCTAGCGTGATTAGCATGTTGCTAGCAAGTTTTTAGCATGATTAGCATGTTGCTAGCATGATTAGTATGTTGCTAGCATGATTTTAGCATGTTGCTAGCGTGATTAGCATGTTGCTAGCATGATTAGCATGTGAGTAGCATGTTTGCTAGCATCATTAGCATGTTGCTAGCATGTTGCTAGCATGATTAGCATGTTTGCTAGCTTGATTAGCATGTTGCTAGCATGATTTTAGCATGATTAGCATGTTGCTAGCATGTCGCTAGCATGATTAGCATGTTGTTAGCATGTTGCTAGCATGATTTTAGCATGATTAACATGTTGTTAGCATTTTGCTAGCATGATTAGCATGTTGCTAGCATGTTGCTAGCATGATTAGCATGTTTCTAGCATGATTAGCATGTTTGCTAGCATGTTGTTAGCATGATTAGCATGTTGCTAGCATGTTGCTAGCATGATTAGCATGTTGCTAGCAAGTTGCTAGCATTATTAGCATGTTGCTAGCATGTTGCTAGCATGATTAGCATGTTGCTAGCATGATTTTAGCATGATTAGCATGTTTGCTAGCATGTTGTTAACATGATTAGCATGTTGCTAGCATGTCGCTAGCATGATTTTAGCATGATTAGCATGTTGCTAGCATTATTAGCATGTGACTAGCATGTTTGCTAGCATGATTAGCATGTGACTAGCATGTTTGCTAACATGATTAGCATGTTGCTAGCATGTTGCTAGCATGATTAGCATGTTTGCTAGCATGTTTAGCATGTTGCTTGCATGATTAGCATGTTGCTAGCATGATTTTAGCATGATTAGTATGTTGCTAGCATGATTACCATTGTAGTTTAAAGCATGATTACCATTGTAGTTTAAACGTATATGCTGTTTCATGGGCCGTCCCCTCACCATGTAAGTCTATGGGACATTTTTGGGGGGCTCTTGCGCCCCAGGGGTAAAACTTATACCCCACTGCGGGGTATGTTCTCGCTCAGCTTGATAGCCTCTTCAAATGTTGTGATTCACAAGTTTCTACGAAATTCTCGCTCTGCGCTACAACCCGTCGAAGTTTGCCGCAATGCATTGTCGATGCGTTTTTTTGCGCGGTTTTTCGCTAATTGTACGATTAGCATAAACCCGATCGCTTAGAAAAGATATAGCACACCCCGCGAGATCAGTCTGAAGATTTGGGATGAGTTTGGAGTCTGTAGAGTTAAAGCTCTAGGAGGAGTAGCAGTCAGAAATTTAGTCTCAGAAGAATAATAATAATAACTAGATGAAAAAGTTTGTGAACAAACTTTGAAGTTGGCTTGAGAAAGTCTGACCAGAAAGTTTTAAAAAGTTTAAAAAAGTTTGGAAAGTTTAAAAAAGTTTAAGTTTTAAAAGTTTAAGTTTGAATAGTTTTAAAAGTTTAAGTTTTAATAGTTTTAAAAGTTGCTAGCATGTTGATAGCATGTTGCTAACATGATTTTAGCATGATTATCATGTTGCTAGCATGTTTCTAGCATGTTTCTAGCATGATTAGCATGTTGTTAGCATGTTGCTAGCATGTTGCTAACATGATTAGCATGTTGCTAGCATTATTAGCATGTTACTAGCATGTTGCTAGCGTTATTAGCATGTTGCTAGCGTGATTTTAGCATTATTAGCATGTTGCTAGCATGTTTGCTAGCGTGATTAGCATATTGTTAGCATGTTGCTAGCATGATTAGCATGTTGTTAGCAAATTGCTAGCATGTTTTCAGCATAATTAACATGTTGCTAGCATGTTTTTAGCATGATTAGCATGTTGCTAGCATGATTTAGATAGATTAGAAATAGTATTAGATAGAGTGGAAGCTTAAATTAGTTTGAATGTGATAGAAATAGTACATAGAAGGGAAGTCTGATTGAGTCTAATGGGCTTCAGTCTGTTTAGATTTGAATTTTTGACAGTTGGAGTTTGAACAGTCTTGGCTCATCTGAACATTCCGTCAATGTAAGTCTATGGGATTTTTATGATTTTTAATCTTCAGTTTTATGAAAATCATAAGTCTGATCAGTTAGAAAAGATATAGCAACGCGAGTCAGAATAGTTCGGAGATATGGTGCAAGTTTCGAGTTTGTAGAGTTAAAGCTCTAGGAGGAGATAGAATTGCAAATTTAGTCTCAGAAGATTAATAATAATAATAATAACTAGATGAAAAAGTTTGTGAACAAACTTTGAAGTTGGCTTGAGAAAGTCTGACCAGAAAGTTTTAAAAAGTTTAAAAAAGTTTGGAAAGTTTTAAAAAGTTTAAGTTTTAAAAGTTTAAGTTTGAATAGTTTTAAAAGTTTAAGTTTTAATAGTTTTAAAAGTTGCTATCATGTTGATAGCATGTTGCTAACATGATTTTAGCATGATTATCATGTTGCTAGCATGTTTCTAGCATGTTTCTAGCATGATTAGCATGTTGCTAGCATGTTGCTAGCATATTGCTAGCATTATTTTAGCATGATTAGCATGTTGCTAGCATGTTGCTAACATGATTAGCATGTTGCTAGCATTATTAGCATGTTACTAGCATGTTGCTAGCGTTATTAGCATGTTGCTAGCGTTATTAGCATGTTGCTAGCATGTTGCTAGCGTGATTTTAGCATTATTAGCATGTTGCTAGCATGTTGCTAGCGTGATTAGCATATTGTTAGCATGTTGCTAGCATGATTAGCATGTTGTTAGCATGTTTTCAGCATGATTAACATGTTGCTAGCATGTTTTTAGCATGATTAGCATGTTGCTAGCATGATTTAGATAGATTAGAAATAGTATTAGATAGAGTGGAAGCTTAAATTAGTTTGAATGTGATAGAAATAGTACATAGAAGGGAAGTCTGATTGAGTCTAATGGGCTTCAGTCTGTTTAGATTTGAATTTTTGACAGTTGGAGTTTGAACAGTCTTGGCTCATCTGAACATTCCGTCAATGTATGTCTATGGGATTTTTATGATTTTTAATCTTCAGTTTTATGAAAATCATAAGTCTGATCAGTTAGAAAAGATATAGCAACGCGAGTCAGAATAGTTCGGAGATATGGTGCGAGTTTGGAGTCTGTAGAGTTAAAGCTCTAGGAGGAGATAGAATTGCAAATTTAGTCTCAGAAGATTAATAATAATAATAATAATAATAATAAGAAGTTTAAATAGGATTTCAGTAAGTTGGCTTTCACAAGCCAACTTAATAATAATAAGAAGTTTAAATAGGATTTCAATAAGTTGGCTTTCACAAGCCAACTTAATAATAATAATAATAAGTTTAAATAGGATTTCAGTAAGTTGGCTTTCACAAGCCAACTTAACTAGAATGTACATTTCCAGAAGAAAATGTGAATGGCGCTTGCAGTGGCAAAAAACACCACCCGGTTGCTAGGCGGTTGCTAGGGTTGTTGCTAGGCGGTTGCTAGGGTGTTCTGGGTGGTTGCTAGGCGGTTGCTAGGATGTTCTGGGTGGTTGCTAGGTCCTACACCATAGAAAGTCAATGGGGCAACTTTGGGACGCTCCTGCCCCCCAGGGGTGCAACTTTTACCCCATTTTGAGGTATGGTCCTACAGAGCCTGCCAGCCTCTTCAAATGTGGCAAATTTCACATTTCTGTGAAATCCACTCTCTGAGCTATGAGGCGTCAAAGTTTTTCGCAATGTTAAGTCTATGCATTTTTTTTGGCCGCTATTTCGCCCCTGGGGTGTGTAACATATAGCGGCAGGAATTCAACTCTACAAGTCACCAGAAGGGGGGCAGATAAAGAATCAGCAGCCCTCTAAAAGCCCCTCCTCCGCCTCAGCGCAAAAGCGCGCGTTTTCTTCCTGTTGTGGAACAAAAGGAATGTGCGGGAACGCTTCTCAAAGACATTCGTTCATTTCATGACTTTCAAAGCATCTACCCAAGAAATACATGGATATTAATATGTACTCTTTCTCTCATATGCTTGTGGAATATGAATATTAAGTTAGGAAAACGTGGGCTGATTTCTAATCATACTTTAAGCTGGAATGTGTAGGCTGCAGTGTTTAGACTTTTATGAATGGTTGCAAAATTATATGAATCAATAAGATAACGAATGTGATATTATAATGTGTAAACCTGATAAGAGTTTAATACATGGGTAAAAGTTATTTCTCAATCGCATGAAAAATGCCTTGCAAGAAAACCATGGACATGGGTGGAGCTCCGCCCCATACGGACAATCTGATTCGATCAGCCGCCGGTGGGCGGCGTCCAAACCGGACAGTTGAAAAGACGACGCGCGAGTGACGCGCCCTCTCTTCTTCTGGCGCTCTGACTCTCTTGAACATGGCTTGAACATCTCTGAAGCTACGCTTCCCGTTTTCGCGGCTACGCCCTACAACGCGCGCCGGTCCGCTCGACCCTCGCCTACGAAACCAACCATTTATGGGTCTAAGACTGTGCCAAAGCCGTAACGGAGCCACGAATTCGACGATTGCAGAGGGGAGCTTTCCCGATGACGTCACGCAGCCATCTCAAATCTCCACACGAGAACAACCGAAGGAGCCCGAGCTGAACACGTGACGCCCGAAACAAAGAACTCACGCGGGAAACGAAACCAACGCATCGAGCCTGCTTTAAACCCATTCAAGCAAGTACAAACTGAATTTCTAATCCTGACTGAACTGGTTAAAATATGATCTGAATGCAGTAACAAAACATACGTATTTGTTCGTGATCTTTTGGCTGGTTGGTTAAGCTATGAAATAGAAAGAATATTATTCTTTCACCCACAGTTACCCTCAAAACTTTCGTATGCCTATGTGTGTGTATGTCTATGTCTTCTCAGTTAATCCATTTATGTTAGAATAGCAGTATCACGAATAAACCTTTTTCATTTTATAAACAAGTGTCTCTGGAATGTGATTATAAGTATTTTTTTATCCTTAGTTGCCCTAAAGATAACGCAACCTAGCTCTAAACTAGAAATTATTAATCTCGTGTATCGTTACCTGGGGCCACGGGGAATGTAAGCGAGATTTTAATTGAGATTAACAGAATGTACTTTTTAGTGATTGCTGGACAAGCACTTAATAAGGTGTAAACTGTAAAGAAATATTAATAGGGCTTAATCGAGCATATTAAATATTTAATAACTAATTCCCGGAGCTGAAACAATAGTTCCATATTAAACTGGTATTTTTACTACATAATGGTGGAGAAAAAAAGCGGGCATCTAAAGATTTAAATCTGATAAGTCAAACCAGAGACAACATACATATTTCTCACTTTTATCCGGAAAAGAATTGAGTAAATATAGAGAAACAAACGGTTATTTGTGGTATTGCATCCTTGTTTGTGAAACACAGTGAATTTGAATGAAAGAGAGTGTAACTGTTAACTCGAGTTCGAGAAGAAATTAAACTGCAGTAAATAATTAATAAAAGTCGCTCTAAAGCGCATGAGAGGCGAACAAGCGTGTCCCTTGTTGCCCCTCTCTTAAGGCCTTCGTGGTAATGCTTTTGTTAGTGCGTGTTCCACTGCAAACCCAGCCACGTGACTCCCGCTGTAGAATATTAAAGTAGCTATTTAAGTAATTCTCAGCCAATTTTTGATTTCACGAGTGAAATTCAAACGCACGGCGCTCAAAGGAGTGGCCAGTCGTTTTTGAGAAAGGGAGACATTTTGCAAATCGATTTAATTGTTTGTTTTGTTATATGTGCGGTCTAAACAGACAAATATTCACATAATAGCCCGCTGAGGCTTTGTTGGGTTATAAGTAACCCGTAGATAAATGTATCTCGTCCTAAATGAGTGAGATTATATGTGCTATAGAAAATTCAAGTCTGAAGCGTGAAGCACATTTTTCTTCTGCCTACAGGCACTGCGTCGCCATAGCGACCAGTTTAACCACGTGGAGACTAGCATTAGCGCTAAGCTAACAAAGAAACTGTAGCATTGTAGCAAAAGCCATGCTGGTAGCATTACGGCTAGCGATTAGCACATAGCATTTAAAGCTTGAATGCAGTGGGTGTGTGTGAGAAAGCCACTCACGTTTTCTCTTTCTCTCTCTCTCTCCCTCTCTCATTTAAAAGACTAACTATGTTTTGAGTTGGCTGTGTTAATGTTCATCAGTGTTAACAAATTCACAGGTTGGTTTAATATAACAGCTGATTGAAGTCTTTTTACCTTTTGTGAAACCAGCTTAATAAGTGGTGGTAACATGGTTACCATGTGATAACATAGTGAGGTTGATTTAGTTCAATTATAATGGCTTTTTATGATTTCATAACACATCAATGGATGAGCGCTATTGTTAGGAATTTTTAATTGTTAATTGAATGTCACAATTGATTACAAATTAATTTTGAGTTAATTTAATTTAATAAAATTTTCAATTCCTGCTTCCAACAACAGCATCCATTTATGAACCATAAACGCGCTTATAATTTGACCACTACAATAAAACCTTAAGTTATCAAGAGGGCCAGAAATTTTTAATTTCACTTACAAGTAGGATACCGATTATTATTATTAAATTCTTTATTTTGATGTAATGACAATGAGAGGAATGCTTAAGTTTGGAAATTATTTTAATTACTATTATGGGAATCCAAAACTAGTGATTTAGAAGCTGTAAATTAATTTAATAATTAATTATGAATTCGAAAATTCTAATTACATTTAATAATTGATTACACTTCCTGTTTACATTTTGCAACAATATTGGTTTATCAACTCAATTGCAGATTGCACGTGTAATTTCTAATCCTAGGTGAGCCTATTAATTTTAATTATAACATCATACATTTTAATTAGAAACCACAAAGTCTAATTTTAATTATAATTTCAGACTTAACACAAGTCTGGCGCCCCCTGTAGGCCATACTTCATTCCCTTAGGTGATCTGATTAACTCAAGTAAAAATTAATAATAATTTAATTAAAATAATTTTATTAAATTAAAATTAGTCCTCTTTACTTAGGCCTGAGAGTAGATAGTGCTCCCCCTAGTGCTGTGTTAGAGAAGTGACAGTGACATCATACAGTCAGTCATTTCTCACCAATCTGGAGCATGACACAGTAACCTTAGCATAGCGACTCAACAGCACCACCTTGTGCCAACGTATTAGTTTTAAATCTTGGGAATAAATCTTAATTTCTCTTTTCTTTTCTCCCTGTTACTAACTTCTAATTTGACTTGTTTGCTTAAAGCTGACCAAGGGAAGATCACGAATAGAGCGAAATGTTACAATTGAACAGATATGTATGAAACTTGAGAACCACATTCAAAACTGTTTACCATTTACCCTCTATTGTGAAATCCTATTCCCCCAGGTTAAAGCAGGCGCAATGAGAAGATAGACATCGGCAAAAGTTTTAACACGCGTGACACACGCTGACCAGCGTTGCGGTGTAAAATCCTGCCATTCAGGGACAAGTACTGTCATTGCTGTTGTTTTCCTCCATCAAGGAGAAAATTGGAATAGCAATACCAGTCTTGTTACAAAAGAGAAAACTCGCCTACAATCCTCTGATTAGAAGCGTCCTTCTAAATCAGACTTAACAAAGCGAAGAGAGAATCTGCTATTAAAAGAGAGATCGGTCTAGTGTTATTGTCCCTGTGTACTCATTCTGTTAGTGTGCTTTTCTTTCTGTTTCCCAACAGTGCTGCCTCTACGTGGGCGCAATTTCTACGCAGAAGCTGCAAATTACACGCACCCCATCACAGAGGACCACAGAAACAGAATCACACTCAACACTAGCATACACTACACTGTGCACATTCACACCCCTGTTGTTTTGTTTGTGTTTTTGTTTTGCTTTGTTTCCCATCCAAGGTCTGTGTCAGTTCGGTCCAAGATCCCATCACCGCCAGAACATGTATCACCAGCCAGAACATGTCGGTCACTGGGAAGGACTGGAAATGTGGCTAAGTGCTACAACAAACAGCATCCTCCCTAAAGCTGCTGAAGCACTCCAACATCAGACACAGGACCAACTAGATGACAACATCACAAGCATCATGAGACAAGACCCAAGTCAAAACTACAATCACAAAGAATTAGCCAAGATCACCTCAAGCTTAAGTCACACACTCATCGCCACCCTCAAACTGAGCGACAAGTACGCCGCACAACGCCAGCAGGAGCTGACAAGCGCACAACGACGCATAGAGCAGCTGGAACGTGAAGCTCAGATACGACGGGAAGGGACCGATGAGGTGGAGCAAGGCGCCGATGAGGAAATCAACAGGCTAAAAGAAACTCTAGCAGCTACCAGCCACGAAACGCAGCAACTCAAAGAAGACTTCGCTGATCGTGCAGACAAGCTACAGTATGCAGAGAAGCTACTAGAGAAGGCAAAGACTGACTTCAGGGACAAAAACAGCAGAATCAAGGCCCTCGAAGCTCATTTGGCTGAATCAAGAAACGAGATCAGCCGCCTAACACAACAGCTCGACTACGTCACAGAGGAGTCTGAAAGTTTCCAAGAGGAACTCAAGCACGCTTACGAACTACGCCATGAGCCGTCAAGGACAGGACGTGCACCAACCGCACCCCTGCCAAGCAGGACCAAGTCACCTGTGCCTGGACTGACACGTGAACATAAGACAGAGGGGGTGATGTTAAAACAGTCACCAGCGCCGTCTGAAGAACTTTATATCACGACAGAACCAGAAGAATCTGCTGCAGCCAGCCGCCGATCGTCGCACAGCTTGGACCTAAAAGACCTTGACAAGCTCGCCCGAAACGTTAGCAAATTCAACCCCAGCGTGCCAAACAGCCAAACGGTCCAGGCGTACCTGCAAGATATTGATTTCCATCTGGAAATGCGACCTAACGTTACGGACAAAGATAAACTCTATTTACTCCGAACGACATCCAGCCCTGAAGTACGCAGCTTCCTGGACCGGCAGCCTGTTAACACAAAGACTGATTATCAACGGCTGCGAAAAGCCCTTATTAAAGAGTTCGCCGACCCTGAGTCCGATCAAGGCTTAGTGGCTGCCCTGGAGACGAGACAAGGACGTCACGACACTCCTCAAGCTTACTATAGTCGACTCAGACAAGCATATTTTGGAACTCGCAATGATTCTGACATGGAAGATGAACTGAACTTTAAAACTCTCTTCCTCAGGAATCTTCATCCTGGCATAAGCCACCATCTTGGCGTTCTCGCATGTCCACGAACGATGAACACTCAGCAGTTGCGAGACTTGGTGCAAAAGGCCTACTACAAACAAAAGATGGCCTCAGAAAAGAGCACAAAAACCCCAGCAGTTCTTAATTTCAACACGCAACACCATGAACTGGCTCTAGAGGGCACCCAACGCCAAGACAGCGCTAAGCCACCACACAGAAAGTGGAATGCACCCCCGTCCAACAGAGAACGATACTCACACGCTGACACCCGACCTAAACAGAGGTATGACCGATGGGATGGACCGCGTGGACGTCAACGCTCACCTGGACGACACTGGGATAAGTCATGGGACCAGGCAGGGCCTCATGAGAGCCCATGGGACAGATCGTGGAACCAGCCAAGCTCGTATGGAAACTCCAAGGGAAAGCGACAAACTCACCCTGGAGCAGTCAGCCCAAGGAATCGACGAAAGAAGTCACCAAGATTCCAAACTGACCGAGTTCAAACTGAATCCACACAAGAACAAGAAACACCACCGCATTTTGACTCACAGAAGCTGATGGAAATGATGGTGAAAGAGTTCTTCCAACGAAAAGAGGAGGACCGGAAGTGGGAAAAGAAAGAGGAACCAGAGTCAGACTGACTAGCTGTCAGACGGAACGGCAGTGACAAGCTGAACAAATCAGCCCCAGAAAACAGCACCGCTTCACCTTGCTCTCAGAGAACAGTAAACACCCTAACTTCAGATGGACATGAAACCCCACCTGAAAACCAAGCAACAGAGTTAAACACTAACTCAACACCCAATACTCCGAATCACAGCAGCGTCCAACAAACACCTGCTGATGAAACTCCTCAAGTTCCTGAAAGTGCTGTCTCAGTCACCTGCCATTCCTCCGGAGAACACCAGATCAGGTCTGACATCCTAAACGTTTCCTCCCAAACTCCAGCCCCTCAAATGACCAAAACGATGCCCCTCACCATAGCAGGTGCATCACATGAAGAGTCCTGGACCTTTCATGCCCTCCCACCCAACCCTACAGTGGCAGCAGTAACCCGCCGCCAGCACGCCACTGGCGAGCACACCCCTGCCCTCCTGCATTACCATACCACCTCAGTTCGCTGCTGACGATCTCCTCACCCTCACATGCGGATTCGTCACTACGAACCATGACAGCTCACATGTCAAAACCATGATAACACATCCTCCGAGCTCCGCAAGCTCCACTCTGTCGACTACATGCTGCATCTGCAAGACGGTGTCCACACGTATGTCCCTGAGCCACTCACTGCGCCACAGCTCGTAGTACCTCACGGCCAGAGGGGGAGTACCCTGACACACGCACACGATGCACCATGATGGGTTGCCAATGCCAACCGGCAAATCCAAACCACCGACAGGAAAAGGGGGAGGATCCGACCCACTGACACAGACCGACAACCATATGCACCACACAAGCATAATTATTGTCATTTTAGGAAAACATATAGCAACCATGCTTAGACACAACCCATATTCTCTCCTCCGCAGCACTGCTAGGACCGATCTAGTAGAGAGGAGTTACTCTCAAATTTTTTTTTTGTATTATCATATAATTATTTTTTTTTTATTATTATAATTTTTTTTATTTTAATTGTTTTTAAATTTAATTTTTTTTTTTTTTTATAATTTTTTTTTTTTTTTTTTTTTTTATCGTTTGGTTTCTTTATCTCGTGTCTCACTTTGTGTTTCCTTTCCTCTCTTTCACTTTGAACCCCTTAACCAAACCTTGAATCCAGGTCCTGAAATTGAGATCGACTTCCGTCAGTAAAGTCGTTGTAACTCGCTGTGAGAACCGCTGTCGACCGATCGAGGCCACCCGCCAAAATCATGAACGACATGATACACGATGTAAGTTCCTCGATTGACAACGTAGCCATGAATAGGATTCCGTGCTACACGATACCTCTTAGCCTTGTTCAAACGTTGTAACTTCGGCCACTGCGGGCCCCGCTAGTCTCATCCAAACCCATCTCGCCCCTTTCCCGGTAGCGCTATTCCCATATACGCAAACCCGGAAACAGGTGATTTAGTTGTCTTTTCAGTTTGCCCATTATCGACGTTAATAATGTTTACCGGCTCAAAGACGTTGTGAATGCGGGATTACGGCAAGGGAAAACCTATGTAAAAATCCAAACTCCTAAAGTCGCTGCGTATTACGAGAACAACGAACAGTTGTATCTGACCCCAAACTCAAAGATGGGCACGCTCACTTAGGACATTCACTCCCCCTACCCGAGTAAACTCTGCGTACGCGATAATACCAAGGGCATCTGCGGTTTAGAATCCATTAAACCCGACACTAGCTGCCCCGCCGAAACAACACCACGTTCTCAAGTTGAGGTAACGCAAGCCGAAATCATCAGAAACCGTTGGCCGGTCAGTACCCCAGCACGACCAGCCACCCTCACATGCGATTAACACGACGCCACGCGCATTAATTTGCCCAACCAAATGTTATGGATCACTGTCCCGAAGGGCGTGATCCTCCATATTGACGAGTTAGCATTGTATCACCTCACCGACGATGAATGTCAGGTTGAAATCGAAATCTCTTATTGAATTGACACCGGCTGACAGCGCTAGAAGCTATCGCTCGCCTTCCGCCCGCCGGCGCGCCAATTATTCGGTCCTGGTCTGCCGCTGACACGGCGCTTTGTATCTCTACTATCGTAGGATATGTTATGAATTTGACACTGGCCTTCCTCCTACACAAGCGAGTGAACGTCGTCCAAGAGTCTCTCAACAAATGCGCGTCAGGCGTCCCTCGCCTTTTTCGACGTGGTAATCCCGACCGAGACCCCGAACCCGAGAATTTGAACAACCTGACTGAGATCATGCCTATACCGCCTCGTCGAGCCCCTGACAATTAAAACAGTCAAAAATGACCCAATTGTCAATAATGATAAACAATGCATCCCTATGTCTTCTCAAGTTTCTAACCTGTTCCTTCCCAAATTACCCTGCACCAGGTTTTAGTCAGTGATAGGAATGATGTTTGTGTCTTGTATGTGCCGGTTCTTCCTGCCTCTTGTTCCAGGGCCTGACCATGTTCCATCAGGGGAACATCACCAAGCCCGAGGGGGATATGTAACATATAGCGGCAGGAATTCAACTCTACAAGTCACCAGAAGGGGGGCAGATAAAGAATCAGCAGCCCTCTAAAAGCCCCTCCTCCGCCTCAGCGCAAAAGCGCGCGTTTTCTTCCTGTTGTGGAACAAAAGGAATGTGCGGGAACGCTTCTCAAAGACATTCGTTCATTTCATGACTTTCAAAGCATCTACCCAAGAAATACATGGATATTAATATGTACTCTTTCTCTCATATGCTTGTGGAATATGAATATTAAGTTAGGAAAACGTGGGCTGATTTCTAATCATACTTTAAGCTGGAATGTGTAGGCTGCAGTGTTTAGACTTTTATGAATGGTTGCAAAATTATATGAATCAATAAGATAACGAATGTGATATTATAATGTGTAAACCTGATAAGAGTTTAATACATGGGTAAAAGTTATTTCTCAATCGCATGAAAAATGCCTTGCAAGAAAACCATGGACATGGGTGGAGCTCCGCCCCATACGGACAATCTGATTCGATCAGCCGCCGGTGGGCGGCGTCCAAACCGGACAGTTGAAAAGACGACGCGCGAGTGACGCGCCCTCTCTTCTTCTGGCGCTCTGACTCTCTTGAACATGGCTTGAACATCTCTGAAGCTACGCTTCCCGTTTTCGCGGCTACGCCCTACAACGCGCGCCGGTCCGCTCGACCCTCGCCTACGAAACCAACCATTTATGGGTCTAAGACTGTGCCAAAGCCGTAACGGAGCCACGAATTCGACGATTGCAGAGGGGAGCTTTCCCGATGACGTCACGCAGCCATCTCAAATCTCCACACGAGAACAACCGAAGGAGCCCGAGCTGAACACGTGACGCCCGAAACAAAGAACTCACGCGGGAAACGAAACCAACGCATCGAGCCTGCTTTAAACCCATTCAAGCAAGTACAAACTGAATTTCTAATCCTGACTGAACTGGTTAAAATATGATCTGAATGCAGTAACAAAACATACGTATTTGTTCGTGATCTTTTGGCTGGTTGGTTAAGCTATGAAATAGAAAGAATATTATTCTTTCACCCACAGTTACCCTCAAAACTTTCGTATGCCTATGTGTGTGTATGTCTATGTCTTCTCAGTTAATCCATTTATGTTAGAATAGCAGTATCACGAATAAACCTTTTTCATTTTATAAACAAGTGTCTCTGGAATGTGATTATAAGTATTTTTTTATCCTTAGTTGCCCTAAAGATAACGCAACCTAGCTCTAAACTAGAAATTATTAATCTCGTGTATCGTTACCTGGGGCCACGGGGAATGTAAGCGAGATTTTAATTGAGATTAACAGAATGTACTTTTTAGTGATTGCTGGACAAGCACTTAATAAGGTGTAAACTGTAAAGAAATATTAATAGGGCTTAATCGAGCATATTAAATATTTAATAACTAATTCCCGGAGCTGAAACAATAGTTCCATATTAAACTGGTATTTTTACTACAGGTGAACATCGTACCCCCGATCGCTTATAAAAGTCATAGCACACCATTCCCGATTAGGCCGCACGTTTTGACACCTCATTCATGGCTCTGTGGCAAAAACTGCGGGAGGAGTAGCGCGCCGAAGTTTGGTCAGGGCGAATAGTAATAACAATACTAGAATGTACATTTCCAGAAGAAAATGTGAATGGTGCTTGCAGTGGCAAAAAACACCACCCGGTTGCTAGGCGGTTGCTAGGGTTGTTGCTAGGCGGTTGCTAGGGTGTTCTGGGTGGTTGCTAGGGCGTTGCTAGGCGGTTGCTAGGATGTTCTGGGTGGTTGCTAGGTCCTACACCATAGAAAGTCAATGGGGCAACTTTGGGACGCTCCTGCCCCCCAGGGGTGCAACTTTTACCCCATTTTGAGGTATGGTCCTACAGAGCCTGCCAGCCTCTTCAAATGTGGCAAATTTCACATTTCTGTGAAATCCACTCTCTGAGCTATGAGGCGTCAAAGTTTTTCGCAATGTTAAGTCTATGCGTTTTTTTTGGCCGCTATTTCGCCCCTGGGGCGAACATCGTACCCCCGATCGCTTATAAAAGTCATAGCACACCATTCCCGATTAGGCCGCACGTTTTGACACCTCATTCATGGCTCTGTGGCAAAAACTGCGGGAGGAGTAGCGCGCCGAAGTTTGGTCAGGGCGAATAGTAATAACAATACTAGAATGTACATTTCCAGAAGAAAATGTGAATGGTGCTTGCAGTGGCAAAACTCGGCGCTGGACAGATACTAGTGACTAGCATGTTTGCTAGCATATTTTTAGCATGATTAGCATCTTGTTACCATATTGCTAGCATGATTAGCATGTTGCTAGCATGTTGCTAGCATGATTTTATCATGTTGCTAGCATGATTTTATCATGTTGCTAGTATGATTAGCATGTTGCTAGCATTATTTTAGCATGTCGCTAGCATGATTAGCATGTTGCTAGCATGATTAGCATATGGCTAGCATGTTGCTAGCATTATTCTAGCATATTGCTAGCATGATTAGCATGTTGCTAGCATGATTAGCATGTTTGCTAACATGTCGCTAGCATGTTGCTAGCATGTCGCTTGCATGATTCTAGCATGTTGCTAGCATGATTAGCATGTTGTTAGCATTTTGCTAGCATGATTAGCATTGTTGTTAGCATGTTGCTAGCATGATTAGCATGTTGCTAGCATGTTGCTAGCATGTTGCTAGCATGATTAGCATGTTGCTAGCATGTTGCTAACATGTTATTAACATGATTCTAACATGTCGCTAACATGATTAGCATGTTGCTAGCATGTTGCTAGCATGATTAGCATGTTGCTAGCATGTTGCTAACATGATTAGCATGTTGCTAGCATGTTGCTAGCATGATTAGCATGTTTCTAGCATGTTGCTAGCATGTTGCTAGCGTGATTAGCATGTTGCTAGCATGTTGCTAGCATGATTAGCATGTTGCTAGCATGTTGCTAGCATGATGCTAGCATGATTTTAGCATTATTAGCATGTTGCTAGCATGTTGCTAGCGTGATTAGCATGTTTCTAGCATGTTGCTAGCATGATTTTAGCGTGATTAGCATGTTTTTAGCATGTTGCTAGCATGATTAGCATGTGACTAGCATGTTGCTAGCATGATTAGCATGTTGCTAGCATGTTGCTAGCATGATTTTAACATGATTAGCATGTTTGCTAGCATGATTTTAGCGTGATTAGCATGTTGCTAGCATGATAAGCATGTTGCTAGCATGATTAGCATGTTGCTAGCATGTTGCTAGCATGATTAGCATGTTCCTAGCATGTTGCTAGCATGATTAGCATGTTTGCTAGCATGTTGCTAGCGTGATTAGCATGTTGCTAGCATGTTGCTAGCATGATTAGCATGTTGCTAGCATGTTGCTAGCATGATTAGCATGTTGCTAGCATGTTGCTAGCATGATGCTAGCATGATTTTAGCATTATTAGCATGTTGCTAGCCTGTTGCTAGTGTGATTAGCATGTTTCTAGCATGTTGCTAGCATGATTAGCATGTTGCTAGCATGTTGCTAGCATGATTTTAGCGTGATTAACATGTTTTTAGCATGTTGCTCGCATGATTAGCATGTGACTAGCATGTTGCTAGCATGTTGCTAGCATGATTTTAGCATGATTAGCATGTTGCTAGCATGATTTTAGCATGATTAGCATGTTGCTAGCATGTTGCTAGCATGTTGCTAGCGTGATTAGCATGTTGCTAGCATGATTAGCATGTTGCTAGCATGATTAGCATGTTGCTAGCATGTTGCTAGCATGATGCTAGCATGATTTTAGCATTATTATCATGTTGCTAGCATGTTGCTAGCATGATTAGCATGTTGCTAGCATGTTGCTAGCATGATTTTAGCGTGATTAGCATGTTTTTAGCATGTTGCTAGCATGATTAGCATGTGACTAGCATGTTGCTAGCATGATTAGCATGTTGCTAGCATGTTGCTAGCATGATTTTAGCATTATTAGCATGTTTGCTAACATGATTTTAGCGTGATTAGCATGTTGCTAGCATGTTGCTAGCATGATTAGCATGTTGCTAGCATGTTGCTAGAATGATTTTAGCGTGATTTGCATGTTTTTAGCATGTTTGCTAGCATGATTAGCATGTGACTAGCATGTTTGCTAGCATGATTAGCATGTGACTAGCATGTTGCTAGCATGTTGCTAGCATGATTAGCATGTTGCTAGCATGATTTTAGCATGATTAGCATGTTGCTAGCATGATTTTAGCGTGATTAGCATGTTGCTAGCATGATTAGCATGTTGCTAGCATGTTGCTAGCATGATTAGCATTTAGGGTAATCTGAGTGGTTGCTATGGTGTTACTAGGTGGTTGGTAGTTGTCACAGATGGTTACTATGGAGTTTGTAGCATTTTATTGGCATGATTTAGCACTTAGCTAAGCGCTATTAGCATGTAGCTATTCACTGCTAGCATGTGTAGCATGTAGCAAGTCCTGTTTGCTAGCATGAGTCAAAAGAGCCAACCCCCATCTCTATACGATGTTCTGATGCAGAGATATTGGTCTTGCAAAATGGTTGCTAGGGTACTCTGTTTGGTTGCTAGGGAGTGGCTTGGCAGCTGCCAATCATGAAGCTCCAAAGTCAGTGTGAATGTATAAACCAACCCCCATCTCTCTACGATGTTCTGATGCAGAGATATAGGTCTTGCAAAACGGTTGCTAGGGTACTCTGTTTGGTTGCTAGGGAGTGGCTTGGCAGCTAGCAATCACGATACTCCAAAGGCTTCTTGTCAGTATGAATGATATAAACCAACTCCCACGCCTCTGTGACATTCAGAATGGAAGATATTCCTCTGTGAATTTTGGTTGCTAAGGTGATCGACAATGGTTGCTAGGGCGTGGCCAGTGAGTGTTGAGGTGATTCAGGATTGGCTGCTTACTGCCCCGAGACAAAGGAGCCCACCCTCATGTTTCTATGACACTTCTATCCTGAGATATCCCTTTGATATCTTTCAATGGAAGTCTATGGGACGTGTTGCTAAGGTGCTCTAAATGGTTGCTAGGGGCGTGGCTTGATAGCTTCACAATGATCCTGAGATGCTGATTGGTCGTCTGAGTCAAATGAGCCCGCCCCCTTGTCTCTATGACACTGTGATCCAGAGTTATGTTCAATTGAAAAGCGGTTTCAAGTCAATGGGGCAACTTTGGGACGCTCTTGCCCCCCAGGGGTGCAAGTTTTACCCCATTGTGTGGTATGTTCTTACAGAGCCCGTCAGCCTCTTCAAATGTGGCAAATTTCACATTTCTACGAAATCCACTCTCTGAGCTATGAGTCTGTGAATTTTGGTTGCTAAGGTGGTCGACAATGGTTGCTAGGGCGTGGCCAGTGTGTGTTGAGGTGAGTCAGGATTGGCTGCTTGCTGCCCCGAGTCAAACGAGCCCACCCTCATGTTTCTATGACACTTCTATCCTGAGATATCCCTTTGATCTCTTTCAATGGAAGTCAATGGGACGTGTTGCTAAGGTGCTCTAAATGGTTGCTAGGGGCGTGGCTTGATAGCTTCACAATGATCCTGAGATGCTGATTGGTCGTCTGAGTCAAATGAGCCCGCCCCCTTGTCTCTATGACACTGTGATCCAGAGTTATGTTCAATTGAAAAGCGGTTCAATTGAAAGGACGGCCCATTTCATGGGCCGTCCTACACCATTGAAAGTCAATGGGGCAAATTTTAGTACCCTCCTGCCCCCCAGGGGTGCAACCTTTACCCCATTTTGAGGTATGGTCTTACAGAGCCTGCCAGCCTCTTCAAATGTGGCCAATTTCACATTTCTGTGAAATCCACTCTCTGAGCTACGAGGCGTCAAATTTTTTTCGCAATGTTAAGTCAATGGGGCAACTTTGGGACGCTCCTGCCCCCCAGGGGTGCAACTTTTACCCCATTTTGAGGTGTGGTCTTACAGAGCCTGCCAGCCTCTTCAAATGTGGCAAATTTCACATTTCTGTGAAATCCACTCTCTGAGCTACGAGGCGTCAAAGTTTTTCGCCATGTTAAGTCAATGCGTTTGATTTTGCCCCTATTTTGCCCCTGGGGCAAACATCGTACCCCCGATCGCTTATAAAAGTCATAGCACACGATTCCCGATTAGGCCGCACGTTTTGACACCTCATTCATGGCTCTGTGACAAAAACTGTGGGAGGAGTAGCGCGCCGAAATAAAAGTGGAAGAAGAAGAAGAAGAATAATAATAAGTATGAGCAATAACAATACTGTGCTTTGCCATTAAAATGGCAAGCACCATTAACTAGATAAAAAAGTTTGTGAACAAACTTTAAGTTGGCTTGCGAAAGCCGGACCAGAAAGTTTTAAAAGTTTGGAAAGTTTTAAAAGTTTAAAAAGTTTAAAAAGTTTTATAAGTTTAAGTTTTAAAAGTTTTATAAGTTTTAAAAGTTTAAGTTTTAATAGTTAAAAAAGTTTAAGTTTTAAAAGTTTATTCTTTATTAGTTTTAAAAGTTTAAGTTTTAAAAGTTTAAGTTTTAATAGTTTAAAAAGTTTGTTTTAATAGTTTTAAAAGTTTTAAAAGTTTAAGTTTTAAAAGTAGCGAATAAGTTAGGCTAGCATGATTAGAATGTTTTGCTAGCATGATTAGCATGTTGCTAGCATGTTGCTAGCGTGATTAGCATGCTGCTACCATGATTTTAGCATGATTAGCATTTTGCTAGCATGTTGCTAGCGTGATTAGCATGTTGCTAGCTTGTTTTTAGCATGATTAGCATGTTGCTAGCGTGATTAGCATGTTGCTAGCATGTTGCTAGCGTGATTAGCATGTTGCTAGCATGTTGCTAGCATGTTGCTAGAATGTTGCTAGCGTGATTAGCATGTTGCTACCATGTTGCTAGCATGATTAGCATGTTGCTAGCATGTTTGCTAGCATGATTAGCATGTTTTTAGCATGATTAGCATGTTGCTAGCATGTTGCTAGCGTGATTAACATGTTGCTAGCATGTTGCTAACGTGATTAGCATGTTGCTAGCATGTTGCTAGCGTGATTAGCATGTTGCTAGCATGTTGCTAGCATGATTAGCATGTTGCTAGCATGTTGCTAGCGTGATTAGCATGTTGCTAGCATGTTGCTAGCATGTTGCTAGCATGTTGCTAGCGTGATTAGCATGTTGCTAGCATGTTGCTAGCATGATTAGCATGTTGCTAGCATGTTGCTAGCATGATTAGCATGTTGCTAGCTTGTTTTTAGCATGATTAGCATGTTGCTAGCATGTTGCTAGCGTGATTAGCATGTTGCTAGCATGTTGTTAGCGTGATTAGCATGTTGCTAGCATGTTGCTAGTATGTTGCTAGCATGTTGTTAGCGTGATTAGCATGTTGCTAGCATGTTGCTAGCATGTTGCTAGCGTGATTAACATGTTGCTAGCATGTTGTTAGCATGTTGCTAGCGTGATTAGCATGTTGCTAGCATGATTAGCATGTTGCTAGCATGTTGTTAGCATGTTTTTAGCATGATTAGCATGTTGCTAGCATGTTGCTAGCGTGATTAGCATGTTGCTAGCATGTTGCTAGCGTGATTAGCATGTTGCTAGCTTGTTTTTAGCATGATTAGCATGTTGCTAGCATGTTGCTAGCGTGATTAGCATGTTGCTAGCATGTTGCTAGCGTGATTAGCATGCTGCTAGCATGTTGCTAGCATGTTGCTAGCGTGATTAGCATGTTGCTAGCATGATTAGCATGTTGCTAGCATGTTGCTAGCATGATTAGCATGTTTGCTAGCTTGTTTTTAGCATGATTAGCATGTTGCTAGCATGTTGCTAGCGTGATTAGCATGTTGCTAGCATGTTGCTAGCGTGATTAGCATGTTGCTAGCATGTTGCTAGCGTGATTAGCATGTTGCTAGCATGTTGCTAGCATGATTAGCATGTTGCTAGCATGTTGCTAGCGTGATTAGCATGTTGCTAGCTTGTTTTTAGCATGATTAGCATGTTGCTAGCATGTTTGCTAGCGTGATTAGCATGTTGCTAGCATGATTTTAGAATGATTAGCATGTTGCTAGCGTTATTAGCATGTTGCTAGCATGATTAGCATGTTGTTAGCATGTTGCTAGCACGTTGCTAGCACGTTGCTAGCGTGATTTTAGCATGATTAGCATGTTGCTAACATTTTGCTAGCATGATTAGCATGTTGCTAGCCTGATTTTAGCATTATCAGCATGTTGCTAGCATTTTGCTAACATGATTTAGCATGATTAGCATGTTGTTAGCATGTTGCTAACGTGATTAGCATGTTTGCTAGCATGTTTTTAGCATGATTAGCATGTTGCTAGCATGTTGCTAGCCTGATTTTAACATTATCAGCATGTTGCTAGCATGTTGCTAACATGATTTTAGCATGATTAGCATGTTGTTAGCATGTTGCTAGCGTGATTAGCTGCTTGCTAGCATGTTTTTAGCATGATTAGCATGTTGCTAGCATGTTGCTAGCGTGATTAACATGTTGCTAGCATGATTAGCATGTTGCTAGCATGTTGCTAGCGTGATTAGCATGTTGTTAGCATGTTTTTAGCATGATTAGCATGTTGCTAGCATGTTGCTAGCGTGATTTGCATGTTGCTAACATGATTTTAGCATGATTAGCATGTTGCTAACATGTTGCTAGCATGTTGCTAGCGTTATTAGCATGTTGCTAGCTTGTTTTTAGCATGATTAGCATGTTGCTAGCATGTTGCTAGCATGTTGCTAGCCTGATTTTAGCATTATTAGCATGTTGCTAGCATTTTGCTAGCATGATTTTAGCATGATTAGCATGTTGCTAGCATGTTGCTAGCATAATTAGCATGTTGCTAGCATGATTTTAGCATGATTAACATGTTGCTAGCGTGATTTTAGCGTGATTAGCATGTTGCTAGCATGTTGCTAGCATGATTTTAGCATGATTAGCATGTTGCTAGCATGTTGCTAGCGTGATTAGCATGTTGCTAACATGTTTTTAGCATGATTAGCATGTTGCTAGCATGTTGCTAGCATGTTGCTTGCGTGATTAGCATGTTGCTAGCATGATTTTAGCATGATTAGCATGTTGCTAGCATGTTGCTAGCATGTTGCTAGCATGATTTTATCATGATTAGCATGTTGCTAGCATGATTTTAGCATGATTAGCATGTTGCTAGCATGTTGTTAGTATGATTAGCATGTTGCTAGCATGATTTTAGCATGATTAGCATGTTGCTAGCATGTCGCTAGCATGATTTTAGCATGATTAGCATGTTGCTAGCATGATTTTAGCATGATTAGCATGTTGTTAGCATGTTGCTAGCATGATTAGCATGTTGCTAGCATGTTTGCTAACATGATTAGCATGTTGCTAGCATGTTGCTAGCATGATTAGCATGTTTGCTAGCATGTTTAGCATGTTGCTTGCATGATTAGCATGTTGCTAGCATGATTTTAGCATGATTAGTATGTTGCTAGCATGATTACCATTGTAGTTTAAAGCATGATTACCATTGTAGTTTAAACGTATATGCTGTTTCATGGGCCGTCCCCTCACCATGTAAGTCTATGGGACATTTTTGGGGGGCTCTTGCGCCCCAGGGGTAAAACTTATACCCCACTGCAGGGTATGTTCTCGCTCAGCTTGATAGCCTCTTCAAATGTTGTGATTCACAAGTTTCTACGAAATTCTCGCTCTGCGCTACAACCCGTCGAAGTTTGCCGCAATGCATTGTCGATGCGTTTTTTTGCGCGGTTTTTCGCTAATTGTACGATTAGCATAAACCCGATCGCTTAGAAAAGATATAGCACACCCCGCGAGATCACTCTGAAGATTTGGGATGAGTTTGGAGTCTGTAGAGTTAAAGCTCTAGGAGGAGTAGCAGTCAGAAATTTAGTCTCAGAATAATAATAATAATAATAATAATAATAAGTTTAAATAGGATTTCAGTAAGTTGGCTTTCACAAGCCAACTTAACTAGATTAAAAAGTTTGTGAACAAACTTTAAGTTGGCTTGCGAAAGCCGGACCAGAAAGTTTTAAAAAGTTTGGAAAGTTTTAAAAGTTTTATAAGTTTAGGTTTAAAAGTTTTATAAGTTTTAAAAGTTTAAGTTTTAATAGTTAAAAAAGTTTAAGTTTTAAAAGTTTATGCTTTATTAGTTTTAAAAGTTTAAGTTTTAAAAGTTTAAGTTTTAATAGTTTAAAAGTTTGTTTTAATAGTTTTAAAAGTTTTAAAAGTTTAAGTTTTAAAAGTAGCGAATAAGTTAGGCTAGCATGATTAGAATGTTTTGCTAGCATGATTAGCATGTTGCTAGCATGTTGCTAGCGTGATTAGCATGTTGCTACCATGATTTTAGCATGATTAGCATTTTGCTAGCATGTTGCTAGCATGTTGCTAGCGTGATTAGCATGTTGCTAGCGTGATTAGCATGTTGCTAGCATGTTGCTAGCGTGATTAGCATGTTGCTAGCATGTTGCTAGCATGTTGCTAGCGTGATTAGCATGTTGCTAACATGTTGCTAGCATGATTAGCATGTTGTTAGCATGTTTTTAGCATTATTAGCATGTTGCTAACATGATTAGCATGATTAGCATGTTGCTAGCGTGATTAGCATGTTGCTAGCGTGATTAGCATGTTGCTAGCGTGATTAGCATGTTGTTAGCATGTTGCTAGCATGTTGCTATCATGTTGCTAGCTTGATTAGCATGTTGCTAGCATGTTGCTAGCATGATTAGCATGTTGCTAGCATGTTGCTAGCATGATTAGCATGTTGCTAGCTTGTTTTTAACATGATTAGCATGTTGCTAGCATGTTGCTAGCGTGATTAGCATGTTGCTAGCATGATTAGCATGTTGCTAGCTTGTTTTTAGCATGATTAGCATGTTGCTAGCATGTTGCTAGCATTATTTTAGCATGATTAGCATGTTGCTAGCGTGATTAGCATGTTGTTAGCATGTTGCTAGCACGTTGCTAGCGTGATTTTAGCATGATTAGCATGTTGCTAGCATTTCGCTAGCATGATTAGCATGTTGCTAGCATGTTGCTAGCCTGATTTTAGCATTATTAGCATGTTTGCTAGCATTATTTTAGCATGATTAGCATGTTGCTAGCATAATTAGCATGTTGCTAGCATGATTTTAGCATGATTAGCATGTTGCTAGCGTGATTTAGCGTGATTAGCATTTGCTAGCATGATTTTAGCATTATTAGCATGTTGTTTAGCATGTTGCTAGCGTGATTAGCATGTTGCTAGCATGTTTTTATCATGATTAGCATGTTGCTAGCATGTTGCTAGCGTGATTAGCATGTTGCTAGCATGATTTTAGCATGATTAGCATGTTGCGAGCATGTTGCTAGCGTGATTAGCATGTTGTTAGCATGTTGCTATCATGTTGCTAGCATTATTTTAGCATGATTAACATGTTGCCTAGCATGTTTTTAGCATGATTAGCATGTTGCTAGCATGTTGCTAGCGTGATTTGCATGTTGCTAGCATGATTTTAACATGATTAGCATGTTGCTAACATGTTTGCTAGCATGTTGCTAGCGTTATTAGCATGTTGCTAGCGTGATTAGCATGTTGCTAGCTTGTTTTTAGCATGATTAGCATTGTTGCTAGCATGTTGCTAGCCTGATTTTAGCATTATTAGCATGTTGCAAGCATTTTGCTAGCATGATTTTAGCATGATTAGCATGTTGCTAGCATGTTGCTAGCATAATTAGCATGTTGCTAGCATGATTTTAACATGATTAGCATGTTGCTAGCATGTTGCTAGCGTGATTTTAGCGTGATTTTATGTTGCTAGCATGATTAGCATGTTGCTAGCATGTTGCTAGCGTGATTAGCATGTTGCTAGCAAGTTTTTAGCATGATTAGCATGTTGCTAGCATGATTAGTATGTTGCTAGCATGATTTTAGCATGTTGCTAGCGTGATTAGCATGTTGCTAGCATGATTAGCATGTGAGTAGCATGTTTGCTAGCATCATTAGCATGTTGCTAGCATGTTGCTAGCATTATTAGCATGTTTGCTAGCTTGATTAGCATGTTGCTAGCATGATTTTAGCATGATTAGCATGTTGCTAGCATGTCGCTAGCATGATTAGCATGTTGTTAGCATGTTGCTAGCATGATTTTAGCATGATTAGCATGTTGTTAGCATTTTGCTAGCATGATTAGCATGTTGCTAGCATGTTGCTAGCATGATTAGCATGTTTCTAGCATGATTTTAGCATGATTAGCATGTTT
>QVTF01010684.1:0-20527 GCA_003573665.1 Oxygymnocypris stewartii | reverse complement strand
CATCGGGGGGGAAATCTCCTTGAACGCCGCACACATCCCCTGCATGATCATCTGTGATGTCCTCACATACAGCGTTCATGCATCCAGCAGAGACTTCTGATCTTATGCTCTATGATCATATACTTTCCACCTCCATGCTCAAAACTAGTAGTGATTGTGCTGTGAGCAATCTACATATATATGCTCCCAAACTTGATTGGTTAAATGGTTGATTCAAATTGTATTGTGATTAGAGGTCATTTGCAAATTTAGCAGATATTACAAACAATGTCAATGTCAGATATTTATGAAATATACATGGGTGTATTCACATTTTTTGTAATTGAATGGATCGTTTTGAATGTGATAGCTTACATGATAAAAAATGATTGAGAAGTTGTGAAGAGTTTGACAGTTTAAGTGAGAATCGACTCGTCAGTTTTGATCAACAAGCCATTTGTAATTAGTTGTTGTGCAAACTGCAGACAATTGTTCTTACTGTCTGCACACATGTGCCAAAGCATCTGCAATTTGCTCAAATCAATAAGAAATTTCAATCTGATGTGAACAAGTTAATTGTTCAGAGATCTGAACTTATTGTTTCGGGAAAAAAATTATAATTTGAGAATTGAGCCAAAGCAATTGAGAAAAACTGTAACAGTGTGAGGACCCTCTGACATTTATTCTTTTCTTTTCTTCTCAATCATTTTATCTGTGCTGTGGGCTCCTGTAGGAGCCCGAGCAGCCGTTTAGCAGTGTTCAGATGCCCTCAGGGAAGCTCTTCCTCCCAGACATTCTCTTTATTAACTCTCTGCGTCTTTGTGTGTGAGTGTGTGTGTGTGTGTGACAGTGATCTAGGGCAAAGACATCGGCCCGTCGTGTAAAAGTAATTACTCCATTGATATTCCTCTTGCAATAACCCAGCGGTGACTCATTTGCATAAACTCTGCTCACTAGCAGAGAGACGAATGCCCATAATTTAATTCAGACCTCACTCCACATCTCTCTCTCTCTCTGTCCTTCATCATGTCTCCAGAAGCAGTGTGACCAAACTACAGACACTGACCTGACTGACGCCTGTGTATCACACTTGGCAGGTTACAGCACAGGTACAAAAACAATAACTCTGACACTCACAAAGCAATGCATCCTGGGAGATGTGAAAACTCTTGGCTTCCGTGTCATATCACTCACACCTGAGGAGCTTAGAAGCAAGCACGTTTTTTCACTCCCTTCAAAGCGCTGCGAGCACAAAGGGGCCGTTCTCACTCGCGTTAGCACGATTGAACCTGTCTGCACCTGACGCAGCGGGAAATCGCACACATAGCTCTGAGGATTAGATGCTCTCGGATAACATTCGGCCCGCGTGCGCTGGAGGAGAGGTTATCTCCAGGGATCATTACAGCCGTGACACAGGCATTTTCTAATCTGAACCCAACGTGAGGCAGTGGAGTGATCAACACACACAGAATAATGACAGCTCTGAGAACACTTCAACATGACTAAATGATAGAACAAACCGTTTTTAGTTAAAAAAAAGTGTGGGAATATTACACATAGATTTGTATCTACAGTTTTGGTATATGTATGAGGAAAATGTGTCAAAACGATCAGACAAGAAAAGGCTGTAGGTGAAGAAAGTGTGTGTGAACGCAGGGCCGTTTCTAGACAATTTGACGCCCTATGCGAAATCCCTATTCCCCACCCCCCTCTGTCTCCGTCGGATGAGACGTTAAACCGAGGTCCTTACTCTTTGTGGTCAACACAAATCCCATGGCACTTCTCGTAAAGAGTAGGGGTGTAACCCCGGTGTCCTGGCAAAATTCCCACCACTGGCACTTGTCAATCATGGCCTCCTAATTATCCCCATCCACTTGATTGGCTCTATGACTCTCTCTACTCTCCACCTGTAGCTGGTGTGTGAGCGCGTACACTTGATTGTCTCTATGACTCTCTCTCCTCTCCACCTGTATCTGGTGTGTGGTGAGAGCATACACTTGATTGGCTCTATGACTCTCTCCTCTCCACCTGTAGCTGGTGTGTGGTGAGCGCATACACTTGATTGTCTCTATGACTCTCTCTCCTCTCCACCTGTAGCTGGTGTGTGGTGAGCGCATACACTTGATTGGCTCTATGACTCTCTCTCCTCTCCACCTGTAGCTGGTGTTTGGTGAGCGCATACACTTGATTGGCTCTATGACTCTCTCTACTCTCCACCTGTAGCTGGTGTGTGGTGAGCGCATACACTTGATTGGCTCTATGACTCTCTCTCCTCTCCACCTGTAGCTGGTGTGTGGTGAGCGCATACACTTGATTGGCTCTATGACTCTCTCTCCTCTCCACCTGTAGCTAGAGTGTGGTGAGCGCATACACTTGATTGGCTCTATGACTTTCTCTCCTCTCCACCTGTAGCTGGTGTGTGGTGAGAGCATACACTTGATTGTCTCTATGACTCTCTCTCTTCTCCACCTGTAGCTGGAGTGTGGTGAGCGCATACACTTGATTGGCTCTATGACTCTCTCTCCTCTCCACCTGTAGCTGGTGTGTGGTGAGAGCATACACTTGATTGTCTCTATGACTCTCTCTCCTCTCCACCTGTAGCTGGTGTGTGATGAGCGCATACACTTGATTGACTCTATGACTCTCTCTCCTCTCCACCTGTATCTGGTGTGTGGTGAGCGCATACACTTGATTGTCTCTATGACTCTCTCTCCTCTCCACCTGTAGCTGGTGTGTGGTGAGCGCACTGGCGTTGTTGAACTGTGGCAGCCGTCGCATCATCCAAGTGGATGCTGGACACTGGTGATGGTTGAGGACAGACCCTCCACATGATTGTGAAGCGCTTTGGGTGTACAGCAATACACAATAAAGCGCTATATAAATGCATCATTCATTCATTCATAAAATTAAAAAAAAAATTAAGTAAAATAAAATTTTATTATTAAATTATTATATATATATTTTTTTTTCATACACCAGTTTCTTGTCACATTCAACTTGTTTTTCATAGTAATGACACTAATTTGTGGAGATTGAGTTCCACAAATCTGAATGCATTATATGTAAATTGACTTAAGCTAAACATTTTGCACAATTTATTTTCTGTAATATCATTGCAGATGCCTGCATAGCCCTATGTACAAATTCCTAGTTGCTAAGACATTGCACATAAATCACACATAAAATAATTGTATTACTTTTGGATTTGGATACATGTTTAGATACTATAAATGGCAACTTTTTGTCTTTATCTGTTTTTTGTTCAATTATTTTGTTGTTGTTGCTTGAAACATTGATTTAAAATGTCAGTTATTGCATTATTATTTCAGTCAAACCTATAAAAACATTTGTTGCCCCAAACTACATATAAAAGCCTGATCAGTGGCATAAAAGTAATCAATACAGCTACTTAACCCTTTGCTACTCATTAACGTATGAACTTCCCCTTTAAATAACGTGAAGCTCTGCGTTCATGTGTATGACGCTGCTCGCAGTAAGCGCTGTGTTAGAAGTGAATGAATTGATTCAGCATTTTGACACCTCCGTAAGGATGCATTACACTAGACAAAGCGGTTTAATAAAGGATGTATTGATCTCATGAATTAGCAAATTTAAGATTACCAATATTTTTTTAATTGGCTGTTAAAGTTTATATGAGAATATTACACGACACGCTGATTCTTTAACAATGCATTGGCGCAAAATCACACACCTTTTGGACAAATCACGCAACATGATTTACACAAATACTGCCTAAACTAAATACTTTTGTGCACTTTATTTACTGTACCAATATTTTAAATTGGCCTTTGAACTTAGCTTTACTGCATGCAAAAAAAAAAGCGTTAGCTTGCCAAAGCACTGACAGAGCCCATTGATCTAATGCTGTTGATGAGGGCTCCAAATGCAAGCATGCAACAATCAGGCAGCAATTGACAGCGCTCTGATCCAATGGCATACAAGCATCGTCAGATTGACAGCGCTCTGATCCAATGGCATACAAGCATCGTCAGATTAACAGTGCTCTGATCCAATGGCATACAAGCATCGTCAGATTGACAGCGCTCTGATCCAATGGCATACAAGCATCGTCAGATTAACAGCGCTCTGATCCAATGGCATACAAGCATCGTCAGATTGACAGCGCTCTGATCCAATGGCATACAAGCATCGTCAGATTGACAGCGCTCTGATCCAATGGCATACAAGCATCGTCAGATTGACAGCTCTCTGATACAATGGCATACAGGCATCGTCAGATTGACAGCTCTCTGATCCAATGGCATACAGTCATCATCAGATTGACAGCACTCTGATCCAATGGCATACAGGCATCATCAGATTGACAGCTCTCTGATCCAATGGCATACAGGCATCGTCAGATTGACAGCGCTCTGATCCAATGGCATACAGGCATCGTCAGATTGACAGCGCTCTGATCCAATGGCAGTCAGGCATCGTCAGATTGACAGCGCTCTGATCCAATGGCATACAGGCATCGTCAGATTGACAGCGCTCTGATCCAATGGCATACAGGCATCGTCAGATTGACAGCGCTCTGATCCAATGGCATACAGTCATCGTCAGATTGACAGCGCTCTGATACAATGGCATACAGGCATCGTCAGATTGACAGCGCTCTGATCCAATGGCATACAGGCATCGTCAGATTGACAGCGCTCTGATCCAATGGCATACAGGCATCGTCAGATTGACAGCGCTCTGATCCAATGGCATACAGGCATCGTCAGATTGAAAGCACTCTGATCCAATGACATACAGGCATCGTCAGATTGACAGCGCTCTGATCCAATGGCATACAGGCATCGTCAGATTGACAGCGCTCTGATCCAATGGCATACAGGCATCGTCAGATTGACAGCGCTCTTGCCCAATGATGTTGGGGAATCAGTGGGGTGGCAGTCATTTTTCAGGGTGACCGTGCCACTCTAGTTTACAACCCTGTTAAAATGTAGTGCCAGTACATGCGCTCATAAGCGCCCCTTCAGCTGGTGGCGCCCTAGGCTACCGCCTTGCTCGCCTATGCCTAGAAACGGTACTGTGTGAACGAGTGTGTGTGTGTGTGTGTGTGTGTGTGTTGTTTGTGTATATATAGTTATTTTAGTACATCAAATTAAACTAAATTAGAATGATAAACGTTGACTTGGTAACTATCTGTAATAAATAAATACACTTTTTATTTAATTTTTATTTCAGATATTTTATGTTTTAATTTTTTATTTTAGCAAGTAACTATATCAACTATATTCGATATACTATATAAATATAAATAATGTTTTAAGTTTGTTATATTTAAATGCTAATTTGTTTTTAGTTTAAAAGAAAGTGAGTGCAATTGTATAATTTGGTATTCTGGTCTGCAATATTTATATGATGTGTATTATATAATTTATAATTGTATAGTTATTTTTTTTAGTTAATTTAGTAACACAAAATGAAAATAAAGAACGTTTGTCCAAATATGAGTGGTGCTTCTCATGCTGAAGTATCTTTCACAGTGTTGGGACGGTGAAGGTTTGCTCTGTGGTTGCTAGGAGGTTTGTGTTTGTGAAACATTTGTGAACTTGAGGACTTCACACATTCACTAAAAGTCACCCAAACACAGTTATTAAAAAAGACATTGAGCAATAATGATGAAGTTAGTTAAGAGAAAAGATCCTGCAGTATTTTAGTGTCTAATCCATGGACATTCAGACATTCAGACACTTTGGGGTCTCTGTATGGAGTGTGTTTTTGTGGGTCATTTCTCTACCACATTATTTGATTAGGTAAGTGTGCATGAAAAGCTTATCAGATTTGAGTGAGCGAGTGCTATCATCCGCATCTGCCGTGGTTAGCGCCGTTCGGCTTTATGTCTTTCAAAAATGCACTTCTCCCATGCCAATAATGCCATTACGGTCAGTGATGCCGTTAGATGCGTCAGATTGAGCCGTGTCATTTCAGCAAGCCCTGGGTAAGAGATCCATCCTTTCACGACAGCTCTGCGCTTAAACCTTTCAGTCCGACATGGAAAGGGTTTCCTGTGAACGGGAGAGAGCAGAACTGCTTCCAGCTGTTTGGACTTGCATGAGTTTCCACTTCTTGACGTTACTGTACATACTGTACATGCTGTATAAGAGTCTGTAAGCCTGCATGAGGGATTTCTTTTAGCTTTATAAAAAGCTGTTTTAAAATGCCATAAAAAGATGCATCTTGCTTTACTAAAATAAGAATATGATGTTATATGTACATATAAAGAGAAAATTGCGGAAATTATATGATCACCAAGGCTGTATTTGATCAAATATACAGTAAAAACTAAAATATTCTGGAGTATTATAAAAATGAAAATAACTTTTCTATGTGACTATATTGTAAAATGTAATGTATTACTTTGAAACAAGCAGAATTTTTTAGCATCGTTACTCAAGTCTTCAATGTCACATTATCCTTCAGAAATCATATAATATAATATAATATGATATAAAAACAATTCAGTAACATTTCTTCTTCTTATTAATGTTGAAAACAGTTGTGCTGCTTAATATTTTTGTAGAAACCGTGATACATTTTTGTTCAGGATTCTTTGATATTTTAAATAGAAATCTTTTTCAATATTATAAATGTATTTACTGTCACTTTTGATCAATTGAATGACTCCTTGATGAATACAATATTAATTGATTTAATATGTATATATATGTGTGTGTGTGTGTGTGTGTGTGTGTGTGTGTGTGTGTGTGTGTGTGTGTGTGTGTGTGGTTCAGGTAAACCCTACGTTATGGGGACAAAATGTCCCCACAAGGATGGCAATATCCAAAATCCTTGTCCGTGTGGGGACATTTTTTGGTCCCCATGAGGAAACCAGCTTATAAATCAGACTAAGTGATGTTTTTTGAAAATGTAAAATTGCAGAATGTCTCCTGTGATGGTTAGGTTTAGGGATAGGGGCAGTGTAAGGGGATAGAATATACAGTTTGTACAGTATAAAAACCATTACGCCTATGGAAAGTCCCCATAAAACATGGAAACCCAACATGTGTGTGTGTGTGTGTGTGTGTGTGTGTGTGTGTGTGTGATATATACTGTATATATATATATATATATTATAGATAGATGGATGGATGTTTATGAGTTATCTTAGTGATATTAGACACATATTCATAAGTATGAGTAGTTTATGTAATTAAATATGAGTAAGAAGTATAATCCCTGTTTTTTGTATGTTGTTCTACTTGAGCTCTTCTTATAGTCCTCTGGTGAACGTGTCTAATTTTTCCTTTTTGCTGGTGGTACTGAATTTGAGTGGTTATGACAACTGGAGTGAGGCGAGTGAAAAACAAAGTCTTCTCAGGGTTCACATCCACAAATCCTTAACAGATGTGAGTGTGTGTGTGTGTGTGTGTGCCAGGTGAATCTCACCCATAGATACACTGAAATAAAGCCCCGCTCTCTCATTACACCTCCACACTTGCATTCAATACAAAGATGTGTACAGTTTCTGAAGAAACGTGTTTAAGTGCGAGACGTGCATCCAGTCTAAATCAGATCTGCTACTCGTCCTGGTCTAGAAACCTGTTAGAGACATTGGTTCATGATTCAGAGATGTAATATAAAGCATGATGGCAGCTGAATTATCGTTCTGTTTTGAGAGCATAGAAACGGGAACCTCAGCGCAGTGTGTTCAAAATCACACGCGCTTGCCAGAACAGTATATGTGGAGAAAATAAGAGTACGAGGCAGAAGAGAGGAGTGAGGGAGGCACAGACAGTCATCTTTTATTAGGTCTGTGGGTGTTAAGAGCACAGTGTGGTTTACGCTGTATGAGAGCCCATATTGTGCCCGGAGGCGGCCAGACTGAGATTTCTTTTGGCCCCTGTCGCGTGTTTTCTTTCCCGGCTTTTCATCGCACGGATTATGACCCCACCACAATTATACTCACTTCCAATCTCTGTTCAGAAGAGCCACGGATGGAAACAGTGCTCTCTGTATATACACACCGAAGAGAAAAAACTGCTGTAGGAGTTACTTCTGTACATTTCAGAAATAATGAACAAGAAAGCAAGTACACTCTCAGAGAAAAGTACAAAAGCTGTCACTGGGGGGGTACCTTTTAAAAATATCTACGAATATATACGTTTTAGCTACTGACGTACATTTTTCTGGTAAAACATTATTTTTTTAATTAGCAACTACGAAAAATATTTTTTTACAGTGTGTTTAAACGCAGCATTTGAGTGCAATTTTCTCTTTATACAGAAATGTGCTTTTTAAATAAGCTATCCATATGCAATGATTTGTTTCGTTTTTAT
This sequence comes from Oxygymnocypris stewartii, assembly GCA_003573665.1. NCBI lineage: Eukaryota > Metazoa > Chordata > Actinopteri > Cypriniformes > Cyprinidae > Oxygymnocypris > Oxygymnocypris stewartii. The sequence goes on along the minus strand of QVTF01010684.1, from coordinate 12,236 downwards.
GCTTGTTTTAGTATCCTACAATTTGTGAATGATTCTGATTCATTGTTTGCATGTTTCACTATCCTCATAAAGGATAAAAACACACAGTCCACACAGCATTGGGCAAAACAGTCGATTAGGTTACCTTTGTCTATCATGTTAGTTAGTTAATTCATTTTTCATTGAGTTCATTGCGAGTAGTTTCCTGATTGTGTTCTCCATAAAGGATAAGTGTGATTATCCCTAGAACTTGAAACAGAATATTTCATTTTATGTAATGTTTCTTAGTACTTTTATTTTTATTTTTTCCCATTTCATATTTTTCTGTTTTATTTAAATTATATTCAATTTGTATTATTTAAAAAAAATATATAATTGTCATGTATTTTAGTAAATTGTCACAATTATTCCCCCAATTTAAATTATATTAAATTGTATTTGTTATGAAAAATTATTGTCATGTATTTTTACAGTTATTTTCCAGTGCCCCCCCCCCCCCCCCCGCATTACGTATCTATATTACAGCGGTAATATTTTCCGGCGGGGCACATCCTCAGGGCAAGGGCCGGTCCAGGGCCACAGGTTCACGAGGTCTAATAAAACCCATAACCTGCCGGTCATCTCTGATTATCTGCTGAGATCACTGTCAATAATTAGATAACTAAGACATACGGAGCGAGAGAGTTATTCTCATCGTTTCACTCCCCGTGGGAAATAATGTTTATTACTTCTGCCTGTCCTGCATCTGATTGCTTTGAATGAGAACATGTTCACAAAGATTATTACTACAAGAGAAAATGACAGTTAAAGAATTCAGTTATCTCTTAATTATGAAAGGAAAGTTCTGGGTTTAATCTTTAATGACAGATGCTAGAGCTGATCTTCCTGACTGTTCTGCATTGATCTTCAGTGGATGATGTTGGCATGTTTTCTGGGAGTTGTGTTATTGAAATCTTCTGTCGGAGATTTCTGCATGATTGGTCAGTATGTGAGAAGTCTGTCAGATGACTCACGACTATCACGTCTCAGTTGACATGATCAAATATGCTGAAAATAAAACTATTGTTTACAGTGTGTGTGGTTCAGATCACATCCAGTCAAACAGAGAGTTCAGATGTCACACAGTTTGGTTGACTGTCAAAAATACACAGATCTTATTTCATTATCAGTCAAAACATGCAGAATAAACACCAGCTTTCTGTAACTTTCAGCTTCACCCATCAGTTACATTACTTGGTGAAATATCTATTTTTTAATTGTGATAATAATAAGTGTGTTATTCAGGTTTAGCATTAAAAAGACAGGTTCATCATTCTCTTTATTTGAATTACGATTCTTTAACGTTGATTGAGTTTGGTTGGACTGCAGGTTTTCTCTCTTGAATTAAATGCATCTCTTTTTTACGTCACTTTGGATTAAAGTGCTAAATAAATGCAAGATGCTTATCATTTATTTAAAAAAGCAAGAGGGATCATAAAAATTACATTTTTAGTATTACCTGCTTAAGGTATTTCACAAAAAAGGGGCTTATATATATTACATAAGACAAATAATAATTCATGTTTCTGAAGTAGCTTCTAAAGGGCAGCTATAATAAAATTATATTTTGATTTCAGTTGTTTAAATTCTGCCCGCAGTTTATAAACTTAAAACTATGCACGTTTGATTTATATTTATATAGTTTATATTTTATATTTTATGCAAGCTATAATATTTTACTTTTGATTACCCCAAATCTTGATTATTTGTTACAATCTTGCTTTATTGTGTAGAACACCATTTATCAAATATATAAATATGTCATATAGCTTTATTAATTTTTCAGTTTTAGTGTTTAATTTAGTACAGCTGGTAACACTTTGCTATAAGATCCCATTAGTTCAAATGAACGTTAGTTAATTGAAATACAACTGTTCATTATTAGTTCATATTAGCTCAGCTCCATTAAATAATAGTATCTGATGCAATTTCTGAATTGAATTATGCAATAGTAAATGTTGCATTAGTTAACATTAACTAAGATTAATAAATGCTTTAGAATTGTTTTTCAATTTTAGTTCATAAAATAGTGTTAGTTTAAAAACACTGTCTCTCAAACACACGCACACACACACACACACACACACACACACACACACACACATGCACACGCACATGCACACACACACACACACACACACACACACAGACACACACACACACACACACACACACACTCACTCTCTCTCTCTCACGCACACACACACTCACTCTCTCTCTCTCTCACGCACACACACACACTCACTCTCTCTCTCTCACACACACACACACACACACACACACACACACACACACACACACACACCACCACACACACACTCACTCTCTCTCTCTCACACACACACAGCAGGGTTGAGGGGGTGTGTATTGTGTGCGCGTGGCTGGGCTCTATCCTGATTGAATTAGACACCCGTCTGTCATCAGCCTCTCAGCCGGCAGCTGTGAGCACACGCTCCTCTGAGACGTCTTTGTCCCGCCCACACAAAAGACACCCTGGCACAGAGAAGAAAGACGCCGCGGAGCATTGCTGTGTGTGTGTGTGTGTGTGTGTGTGTGTGTGCGGTGTGTAGTTTAAGAGCGAGGTGCTGAGGGTCACCCGTGGCAGTCTGTGTGTGAACGGTGAATGTTGTGGGTGTGGAGCAGGTGAAGGACTGCCGGAGGGAGACAGTGGGTGTGAAACACCTGCACCCGGTTCAGCCCGAGGCCCGAGGCCTGAGACAGGAGCCGAGCGCTCAGAGTTTGACGAGTGTTTGATGAGGAGAAGAGCGACGTCAGGAGCGATACATGTGTCTGTGCTGCCAGCCTTTGTGCTGCTGTTTATGTTTGTGCAGCAGACGCAGTTATGTCTCTGTTATGTTTGCTGTGAATACCAGCTTCATCTCTTCTTCAGTCCCCCTTCCTGCCTCAGAGTAAACAAATAAAAAACTATTTTACTTTGTATTATAATTAAAAATATAGATTTTTTATGTATATTTCATTATTTTATATTCATATTTAATTTAAACTATTTAGATTTATTTAAACTTTATCCCGCACATTTTTTTTCTTCAGATTTTTTAAATGCATATTCACCAACTGGATTTTATTTCCCAGTTTAAAACTCAAATTAAAACCTATTTATTATTATTATTATTATTATTTAGTTTATATTTATTTATTTATTTGCATTTATAATTTCAGTTCTTATTTTAAACATTATCAGAATGTTATTTATATTTTAATTATTTTATTTTGACCTTGATATATTTTTTCTTTTTTTTCTTTTTGCTTTGAAATGAAAACAAGCTTCAATAAAAATAAAAATGAAAACAGAAATGAGCTAAAGTTGATGCATTCATTTTTAAATTAACATAAAAAACTATAATTTTTTTTATAAATCTACTTTTCATATTGAGGAAGAAACAGACTTCTATATTTAAAAGGGAAGAAAGTATTGCTTTCTTGTAAATGTAATATTTTTTTACATTATCCAGAGAAATGTAGTTCTGTGTCTTTGCCAGGGTGTTGCTATGCAGTTTTGTTATGGCTGGTTTCTAGGTGGTTGTTTTTTAAACTGTTCAGTTTTAAGAAGTCTTAAGAAATAAGTTGGAGTTTGCAGCGCTCCAGTCGTTTATCATTGCACAGTGCCGGTTGGACACACGCACGCACACACACACACACACACACACACAACACACACACACACACACCACACACACCACACACACCACACACACCACACACACGCACAACACACACACACACACACACACACCACACACACACACAGACACACACACACACACAACACACACCACCAACACCAACACGCCACGCACACACCCACACACACACACACACACACACACACCCACGCCCACACACACCCACACCACACCCACCACACACACACACACGCACCACACCATCACACACACACACACACACACACACACACACACACACCACCACACACCCACCGCCCCACGCACCACCCCAACACCCACACCCCACACACACACCACACCCACACACAACCACAACCCCACACACACCACACCAACACACCCCCACAACATCCACACACACACACCCACACCCACACACAACCACACACACCCACCAGACAATCACCACACACACCACCCACACCACACCACCCACCACCACACCCCACACCACCAATCACCACACACACCCACACACACCCACAACACACACACGACCACCACACACCACACATACTCAGACAACACCCCTACACCCACACACACCACCACACGCACGCACGCACACACACACACACACTGATGTTGTGCTGTGTGAGTAATGAGAACAGCACGAGGAATTCAGCTCAACCTGTTTGCTGATGAGCGTAGGCCACATTAAAGATCCACTCAAAGGTGAAGGAAGTCTTGAGAAATCTCTATCAGCAGATAAAATTAGACATTTGCATGTTTCGGCACGCAGCGCATATTTCATAAACGGTTGTGTTCTTCCTTTCCTGCTGTTGTTCAGGGTTTGTTCTTTATATCGTGTGAGTCTCTCCGGGTTACAGTGCTTGTGTGGGAGAGAGAGAGTGTGTTTTATTCGTTTGTCTAGCACACGTCATTCAGGCCCACGAGTCTGACCCTCGTCTGATGCCGCAGTCTCCATGTGCTGTTTGCTTTAGTTATAGAAACTATATTAGTATTGTTTCTGTTTGTGTTTGGAAACATCAGAGGAAGTTCTATATGTGAAAAAGAATATATATATATATATATATAGAGTTCTGAGGTGTTTTAATGGCAGTTTTTTATTTCTATTATTAATATTTGTTTTTAATTATTCGTTTTTTAATAGTTTTTATATTTTCTGTTTTAATTGTATTTAATTTTAGTTAAAGTATTCGTAATTTTGATGCTTATTTTGTTTATATTTCTGTACTTTATTAATTTGATTTAATAAAGCAGGGTAAAGCACCTGCTTACCCTTTAGTTACTTTAGTATGTTTTTTGTACATCAAGTGAATATAAGTTCATATTCATATATTTTTTTAATATATATTTACATTTCATATTTAATATATTTTATTTATTTCGTTTTTTATTTACAGCAGTCTCTTTTGTAAATTATGTTTATATTTTTTAATTTTCTTTTCATTTTAGTAATTTCGTGTTTTTATTTTTTAAATAGGTCTAAAGTTTTTATACAATTTATTTTAGTTTTAAGTATTTTTGTATGTCACATTGAACTGAATAAAAATGAATAGTGTTGCTTTGGAAACTAGCTGAAATAAAATATTTTTCATATAGATTTTTTTAGTTAACAGTATTTGTACTCTAATGTGTTTAATGGTTTAGTTTGAGTTGTGTGAATTATAATGACGCTGTTTTGCGGTTGCTAGGGTGTTCTGGTCGGTTGCTAGGTGATCTGTAAGTGCAAACGTTTGTGTGTTCTTCTAGTTCTGTTGGACTGTAGATGATCTTTTCTCATGGTTTCTATGGTAATCTCCAGATCTCTGTTTGTTCAGTAAGTTGAATCAGCTCATTTAAAGCACCTGCATACTCTTTACTGCAGCTCACAGCAGAATTATATTTATTTATATTTATTCTTTCTTTCAGCATTCCCTTATGGAAATGTTCCATGAATTTGCTATTTATTTATAGTTTAATATTTATACTCTTAATTTATATTAATATTTTTATATTGTTATAATTGTATATATTTTAAATTTCATATTTTGATATATATATTTAATATATTATATATTTGTAATTGTAATTATTTCAGCATTGCCTTATGAAAATTCACAGTGACTTTACAATTTATTTACTTACTACATTATGATAATTGACCTTGGCTTTACTATGTATTTCTCTATATATTTATATGTAGTTTATAGTATATATATTTTTTTATAGTTCTATATCTAGTTTTTAAATATTTAGGCTACTATTTTAAATGAATTGTAATCTGAACTAGAACTATATATTTTATAAACCACATTGTTTTGTTTGTTTCTTTGTTCTGTATCTGATGCTGGTCATGGCACATACGGTGGTTTAGATGCACATTTGTATTTAATTGTATGTACATTTTACATACAAGTATAAAGTGACTGTAAAAAGTTGAGCTGACACTAAAGGTCTCGTAATTTCTCTGTCTGGTTGAAGTCTCTACTTTAATATTCACCACAAACCACAGAAGTTCTGGAGCTGGACTTTCTTCAGCCTTCATCAGGATCCAGCATCCCATAATGTGCCAGCGCTGCTATGGAAACGTGCCGCTCTGACAATGGCCTGCGCTCCGCTTGGCTCTTTTGTTGTGGAGAGTCAGCGCACATCCAATATTTACTCTTGAAGCTGAGACAGAGTCGAGCTCCAGGGTTCCAAAAGAACAGTGCGTCAGAAGAAAACGAAGGGGATGATGTTACATACTAAAACCTTTTGAAGAATTACTGTACAATAATAGTGTAAAGTACATCTTGACAAATATAATAGACTTGAGCTTAAAATATTTAATAAAAAAACAATGATAGCAAATGATACAGTACAATGACACAAATACAGTAAAAATAAGAATTTTGTTTTCATAATTTACATCTCAACAAAATTAAATGCGTACGTATATAACATATTTAATATTATGGTTAATATTAATATAATTAAAATTAATATCAATATTCTATAAATATTATTAATATAATTTACTCTATATTAATAGGAATTTTCCCAGTTATATATATATATATTACAATAGTCAAAATTGTTATATTAATAATATGATATTTTATTTAATTATATATAGCCATATTATTTTCTTGTTTTTCCGGTATAAATATTTAAACATATTTAAAATAAATAAAAATTATAATAAAAAAACTTTATTTGATAAATAGATTTTTTTTTTTTATGAAAATTAGTATATTAATTGATACATTTTTTGCCATTTTTTTCTTTGTATTATAAGAATGAACTTCTAATGTAAATGCATGAATTTCATTGCCTGGGTCAACGGTCAATTATCCAGTCTTATAGTTATTAGAGATTGTTTGATTTATGATGTAAATCTTTGTTGACATATATATAAATTGAGATGTTTTTTTAAAAGAGAGAATTTTGAAGGCATCAATAATTCATTAGGCAGATATTTGGCAGGCTTTGGTCGGGTAAACATTCCAAACCTCAGGTCTAATAATCGAAGGGCTAATTAAAAGTCAAACAAACATCCCGTTGCACACACGCTGATCCAGCGTCACTCTCAGATGAGGCTAAAGCTCCTCTAAGAGGGACTGACGGGGGTCGAGGTGAGGTACTCGAGACTGGCCGTAATCTCCAGCGCAGTCCTCCTTTCACATGCTCGAGGACCTCCTCTTCAAAACACCCCACATCACTGTTAGTCTCTGTGTCAGCGGTAATTTAAAACCGGACTGAGCTGATCCAGCGTCACTCTCAGATGAGGCTAAAGCTCCTCTAAGAGGGACTGACGGGGGTCGAGGTGAGGTACTCGAGACTGGCGTAATCTCCAGCGCAGTCCTCCTTTCACATGCTCGAGGACCTCCTCTTCAAAACACCCCACATCACTGTTAGTCTCTGTGTGCCGAGCACGAGGGTCAGCGGTAATTTAAAACCGGACTGAGCTGATCCAGCCTCGGGCGTTTGTGTTTCAGTGCCATAACCTCATGCTTGCTAAACTAGGGTCTGTTCCAACAGCCAGTGAGCTGCCTGCCTAGACAGCATTTTAAAGTGTTATAAGTGCCAAGACGGTTCTCGATGGGAGGCATAATTATAATTTTCCAAATTCAAAGGCATAATCATATCTATACTTTATGGAGAAGGCAATTGCAGAATGCATGAGCTCAGTGTTGATTTTAAAGATACTTGTAATTGTATTCTTATAATAATTATATATATAAATATACATATTAATACACAGACATATGTATATTAATATGTATATTAAATTACGTAGAATTTTGTGATATTCTCAAAATTTTTATATATTTTCTATTTTATAAATAATTCTAATTTCTACTTTTTAAATTCATATTCATACATCTATTGAAGGGGCCAGATATTTTTATTTCATGTATATATATATTTGTATAATATGAAAGGAATATAATGGGCTCCTTCAGTAGTTGTATGAATGAAAAAGCATAACTAATCTTATTTTAAACACATAATTCTATAATAAACCATTTACAATTATTTATATTCTTAAAATTCTCTTTTTATATTCAATTTATTTTGTATACAATTTATATCTATAATAGTTTATGGATACATATATTAAAGGAGCCCATTCCATTTATTTTCTATTTTGTAATTTATACGAAATTAATATTATGTATACAATATATAACATTTAATTTGTTATATCCTATACTTCAATGATCAAGTATCATTATATTATATAATCCATATAAAGTTACAATACAATTATGAATAATGCATTATAGATACAAATATACATATTAAGACACGCACACACACACACACACACACACACACACACACACACACCACACACACACACGTATAATATGTACATATGTTCAAAAAATACATTTGTGTTTATGTGTGTGGTAAATTGTGTAAGTTTTATTATATTCTTAAAATTCTATTTTTAGCATATTTATTTATATACAATTACAATTTATGTCTATATATCTATCCATATTATATCTGGCTTTTCTGTGATAGTCATACTTCTATTATATTTTATATAAATATATTCTATAATACAAACAGTTAACTTAATTCAAATTGATTGTTGTATAATTTAATATTTGTACTGTTTAGTTTCATTTCCTTTAATATTTATTTCCCTGTAAATGTGTGTTTTGAGCATACATGTTGAAAGAAAAGTATATTTCTATGCATTGTGAGTAATTTTTGATAGCGTAACAATACTTTAACTCTGCTGGAGCACTTTGCTTTTGTACAATTCACAAAAGATGTAGTATGTAGAGCTATCAGTAGATCGGTTTTTTTTTTTTTATTTAAAAGGGACAATGCACATCAATTAAAAATGTTTTTGTTTCACTCAAAATGTAAATGCACCAGAGTTAGCTAGAAAGCTAATTTTCATCTGTAGTCCCTTGGCAGGTCAATACAGCATCATAGTACAAAAAGAATACTTAAAAAAACAGAAAACAAAATAAGATAATAAATCGATAATAATAAGTACAGTACAAAGAAGGGCAGTACCTAAGATAAGGTAAACCAAATATTAATGATTGCAGTTATGCTCCCTATGTAGGAGATAAACAGCTAGGCAGCTCACTAGTTCTTGGAACGGAGCCTAAAAGCAAGAGCTCTTCACTTCAAGTAGCTTCCACTTAATTAACTCTCCGTCATGATCTCTTCGCTTTGATTCTCTCCAGAAGTAGTTCATATGGTGTATACTGGACAACAATGGCCACACATCTGCTCCGGAGGCCACGCTGGCCCTTTGACATCTGCGTTAATCCAGAGATTAAGCAACGCTATGGAGGAAATCTGGCACGCCACTCATGTGCTTCTACCAGGCATTATTGCTTTGCACAGATGCCCCTCATGAAAAATAAACCCAGTGTGCTCTGCGTCAGCCAATGGGACGCTTCGGGAGTTGGGGTAGTGGCACTATCCCCCTGTCAATCATGTGCTGGCCTCTTTCTGATTGGTCTGTGTTCAAGCCAAGCAGCTGCAGGCCCTAGACAGCAATTAGCAGCCGCGTTACTGCAGCTCTGGGTATATTGTCAGATCGCTCTCTTTAGCAGCGAATAGAGTCCCGCTGAGCTACTAAACAGCGACGTCTGCTTTACATCAGCCAAAGCAACATGGACACGGGCCAGATGAGGAGAGACACTCATTAAACTGCTCCAGAGTCAGGGACAGGAGGGTCAGGTCAACGCTTAGGTTAAGTTAGTAAGGGAGGAAAAGCGCGGAATTGTGTATGTCATATTTAAAAGTATGTAAGTAATAATACTTTGATTTATTTATTTTAATTCTGAAACGTTGAATGTGTTTGCACATTCAAACCTGCTGTGGGGTGTTGCCAAGGTTTTCAGAGTAGTTTTTAACACATTGATATGATATTATTTGATGATTTTTTTTTATTATTTATTTATTTTGTATTTATTATTGTTTGCTAGCTTGCCTACCTACAGTAGACAGCATTTTGGGGCATGAATATGCCTGTGATGGCAAATAATACTATCGAGACTATATAAGACCATTATTATTATTATTATTATTATTATATTTATTTGATTGATATAACAAATAAATGTTTATTATATATTTTTTATGTTCTTTTTATTATTATTATTTTTTAATAATATTATTTTGATTAAAATTCAGCACATTTACCCCAAACTTATCATTGTTTTGATGCAAAATCATCACTCTATTTATTAGTTTGTTTGTTTATTTTATTTTATGAATATGCCCATGACACCCAATAATGATGTCTACCTAGGCTACATAAGACTATTCATATTTTATTTAAATACATTTTCCATATTTATTTTATTATTATAACTCATTCATTTGTAACAGTAATGTTTTACAATTCTTTTTCACTATTATTTGGATGCAAATGTTTTCCTTATGGTTTAACATTGCTTTGGGGCAAAATGATCTTTCTCATTATTTCAGCGCTATTTTTTAAGTTTAGTAAGTAACAGTTACTACCATAATGTATATTTACATCTGTAGTTTGCAAATGTATTTATTTTTATATTCTGCTTAATTTTCTACATTTTATTTTATATTTTATATTTTATATTTGCATTTATTTTATTTATTTATTTTATTTTATTTTATTTTATTTTATTATTTTATTTTTTATTTTATTTTATTTATTTTATTTTTTTTATTTTATTTTTATTTTATTTATTTTATTTTTTTTTTATTTTTTTTATTTTTTTTTTTATTTTTTTTTTTATTTTTTTTTTATTTTATTTTTTTTTTTTTTTTTTTTCTTTTATTTTTTTCTTTTTTTCTTTCTTTTCTTTTATTTTCTTTCTTTTTCTTTTCTTTTCTTTTCTTCTTTTCTTTTCTCTTTTCTCTTTTATCTTTTTTTTTTCTCTTTTTCTTTTTCTTTTCTTTTTTTCTTTTCTTTTTCTTTTTTTCTTTTTTCTTTTCTTTCTTTTCTTTTCTTTTGTCTTTTCTTTTCTTTTCTTTTCTCTTTGTCTTTGTCTTGTCTTTCTTTTTTTTCCTTGTCTTTCTTTGTATTTGTTTCTTGTGTGCGTTGGCCTTCCTCTGTATCAGTGTTTTTGGTCATGGTATGCCTGTGACACCAGTAATGTTGTGCAGCAGTGTTGCTCAGCACTCGGGTTTGAACCGCAGCCAATAAGAAGCCGGGAGAGATGGACTCATTCAGGCCTGTGGTCAGATCTGGCTTTGATAATGCGGCCCGATACTGCACAGATGCTGCGGCCAGGGTTTCTTCTACTACCTACACAAACCTGGACTTCTGAGAGACCATATTTAGACCATGAGCTAAGATCTGCTCTGGTCTGTAACAAATTACCCTCTAATCAGCTTCTAGGCGCTTCTATTCTCTAATAGGCGCTGAAAATGAAGCTTCCAGTAAGGGTTTTAGGAGAACTCATGTCATTGTAGAACGTTTTAAGCATATAATCTGCAGAAAACCATCTGTTTCAGTGCTTAAAGACCTGAAGAACTTCCAGAGTCTCTAAAACACTGCATAGCTCAACTCAAGAAACTTTTACAGCCACAGATAGCTCTTGGTAAGTTCTTTGCTGAAGCTAAGGTTTTATTTTGAAGTGTAAAGCAAGTTTAGCACAGTGTGTGTGTGTGTGTGTGTGTGTGTGTGTGTGTGTGTGTGTGTGTTGTCTTTTGAATTCACGCTCCATTATTCGCTCATACTCTGTTTGCTGTTGTGGTCGAGCTGAGTAAACTCCAGACTGAATAGAGCTGCCATACTCAGGAGAAGCAGCTGTCCAAACACACAAACACACACACACACACACACACACACACACACACACACACACACACACACACACACACACACACACACATACACACACACACACACACACACACACACACACACACACACACACACACACTGTGTACCTGCTGTATTCGATCGCTCCCTTTCACACACTCTCTCTCTCTTTCTCATCTGATTACATCTCTCTCTTCTTCATATCCTTCACTGCTGTTTCTACTTAAAGGGACTTCTGATGCATTTAATTTGGTAATTTCAGGCATGATTTCTCTTCAAAACAGTTCATAATT
>QVTF01010683.1:5000-11169 GCA_003573665.1 Oxygymnocypris stewartii | reverse complement strand
TTTCAATAGAGCAGATTCAGTACTATGAAGTTTTCTAAATCCCGACTGAAACATCTCATATAGTGAATTCAATTCCAGAAAAGAATGTAGTTGAGTAAATACAACCCTTTCTAAAAATGTTGAAATAAAAGGGAGATTAGAAATAGGTCTGAAATTGCCTAAATCAGACACATCAAGATTTTGTTTCTTCAAAAGAGGAGTGATTTCACAGGATAATTGTAATTTACAGAATTAATTTTATAATGTTATTGTTATGATTGTTAAAACAAATAATAATCATAAATAGTAATATAAAATAATACATTGTATAATAATTTATTTAAATGTAATTAATGTAATAAATACTTAGTATAAATAATAATAATAAAAGCTATAAACATACTGATACATGCAGCTTTATGTATAAATAGTTTTGAGATAAAAAATAAAACACTTATTAAAATATTAGATATTTTATCTGTTTACATGCAAGTCATGTGATCACAAACCAACATTAACCAATCATGAACATGTGAATTAAATGATTTAAATATTAACTTAAAATCTGCAAGTAAATATTTTACGTCTAAAGGATTCGTCTGACATAAAATGTTGGGAACCCCTGATTAAGAATGAGTATAGTGTTTTTAATTGTGTTTTATTTTGACATTGAAATGAATCCTGTCATACAGAGAAAGTGATATTCTGTTCACAGAGAGCTACGCTGACTCTAACAGCGGCGATTCTGACTCCGACTTCTCCGACGTTCCCGAGCTGGACTCAGACATCGAACAGGAAGCCCAGATGAACTACGAGCGTCAGGCAAGAGACACTTTAAACCAAGCTCCCAAACTGAGAGGTTTTTTTTTTTTTTTTTAACAAGGAAATAATCCCATTGAGATTCAAAATCTCTTTTTCAAGGGAGTCCTGGCCAAGACAGCAGAATAAAGTTCCATATTAAAAACATATACAGTAACAAGAACAACACAACAACATTTAACAAAAAAAGACAGTTGGCAATTCAACATAATTATCAGCAACGCTCAGTAACAGCACACGTGCATTTAGTATTCAGATAGTCCTTTATCCTAATTTTAAACTGTGTCATTGTTGGTAAATAATCCAATTTTAGATGATTCTGCAATTTATACCAAGATAAAGTGCAAAAACTTTAAAAGCACTTTCACCAAAGACAGTTCTCGTTCATGATTTGCCCGTATGATCGAAGATTACATTTCCTGGTAGTGACTTTAAGAGTCAGAAGAGAACATAGATAAGAAGGCAATTTGTACAATATAGCCTTAAAAAGAAAAATATACCAGTGCTCTAGCCTGCGATTGTGCAAAGACAGCCAACCAACACTCTCATACAAGCTACAATGATGAGTACGAAAACTAGACTTAATTACAAATCTTAATGATGCATGATATACTGAATCCAGCATTTTCAATGAGATTATTTGCATGCATGTATAAAATATCACCGTAATCCAGCATTGACAGAAATGTTGCTTGTATAAGTGTTTTTCTCGCACTAAAAGAGAAACAGCCTTTGTTTCTATAATAGAAGAGTGTTTTTTGTTAAACACTCTATATGCTGCTTAAAAGACAAACTTTCTTCTAAAAGGAAACCAAGATGTTTATAGACTGATGCTCACTTATGTCGAGTGTTTGACGTAACGGTCATGCTCGGCTGCTTTCTTCCTGTTCCTCTCGTTAGTTTCACTGCTGATTGACCGGCTGCTGTTGAATCTCTGAATGTGTCACGAGTGGATTTCTCCCTGTAACTCCTCAGGTGTATAAGGAAGATCTTCCTCAGCTCAAGAAGAAGCTGGCTGGATCTCTGAAGAGGCAGAAAGTGCCGGACGAGGGGCTGCGCCTGCAGTTCGTCCACGGGTACATTGACAGCAAACGTTATTATGTGTCTGAATGTGTACAAATCTTTTACCCTCTCTTGGGTTATACATAGTACTGTTTACATTAACAAATTCAAGTTATATATTTTAACCTTATCATTTTATATATATATTTATTTTTATTATGCATATTAAAAATTTATATTTATTATTTTATTACTATATATATGTACTTTTTTCTAAATATATATGAAAATAAATAAATATAAAAATGTATAATATTTATATGATATGATTTTATATTTACAGAATTAATCCATTAATTATAAAGTATATATATATATATATATATTTTTTTTTTTATAATAATTTATATTTATATTATAATATCAATTTGAATTTTTTAAGTATAATGTATAATTATATATGGACATTTTTGAAAAAATATTTTTTTGGAATTAAATTTAAATTCCTGAACTTAAACAGGACAGGAGCCTGATAAAAATGCTAATTTAAAAATGTAAGTATTAAATATATATATATGTGTGTATATAAAACCCACATCTTAGAAAACCGGCCGAGAAACTTTAAGATTTAAATTAAAAGTTAAAATTAATGTTAAATTAGAATTTTTCTATGAGCTTTATGTATTTCAGATTATAACATGTATTCTGACAAAATCCATCTTCAAACATTTATTTTTATATTTTTGTACACAGTTTTATATATAACAGGTGGTATATACCAAAATGCAAACTATGTGGGAAAGTAGTATTTTGTTTAAATTAATGTTAAATTGTAATTATGTATTTTCTATTAACCTTATATATTTCAGGGCATTTTTGTAATCAAATGCTTCTCCATTGGTGCTTCTAGAATGGTGTTTGTATATCATGCATTGACAGAGCTGCTGGCTGGTTGTTTGAGTGTTGTGCTGTGGTTGGTGACTGCTGTGTGTCTGTGTCTCAGGTACAGGGGCTGTGACTGCAGGAATAATCTGTTCTACACTCAGGCCGGAGAGGTGGTGTATCACGTGGCGGCTGTGGCCGTGGTGTATAACAGACAGCAGCACACGCAGCGCTTTTACCTCGGTCATGACGATGATATCCTGGGCCTCACTGTGCATCCGCTCAAAGATTACGTGGCCACCGGACAGGTGAGAGCTTGTCCACAAATCAGATTTCAAACCAGATCAGGTCAGATTTAATTGTGGTTTTCCCAAACAGAATTCTATAGTATATGCCTAACAGTTGGATATGAGTTGGCAGTGTATGCACAGGATTATTTCAGATCACATTGCCTTCAGTTGGTAGTGGGTTTATGGAGTGTGTATTTTCTCTGTGAGGCTTGGCAATAAATGTGCAGTGTATGATGTTGAATGTGCAGTGTATGATGGTGTGTGTGTGTTTGTGTGTGTGTGTGTGTTGCTCGCTCTCTCTCCCCCTCTCCCCCCCTCCCCTCTCCTCTCTCTCTCTCTCTCTCTCTCTCTCTCTCTCTCTCTCTCTCTCTCTCTCTCCCCTGACTCTCTCTCTCTCTCTGTCTCTGTCTCTCTCTCTCTCTCTCCCCCTGACTCTCTCTCTCTCTCTGTCTCTGTCTCTCTTCTCTATCCCCCCCCCCTCTCTCTCTCTATCTCCCCCCCCCTCTCTCTCTATCCCCCCCCCCCCTCTCTCCCTCTCTCTTTCTCAGGGGGGTCGAGATCCAGCCATCCATGTGTGGGACATCCAGACGCTCAAGTGTTTGTCTCTGCTGAAGGGTCAACATCAGCGCGGGGTTTGCGCTCTAGAGTTCACAGGTCAGACCATGACATAAAATGACATTTCCGTTAATGTTTTTTTTATTTAATCCTACTTTAATTTTCTAAACTTTGAAACTTTAAAATACAATACATTATATAAACAAAAACATTTTTTTTAATTCTTTTTATGGACACATTTCTCATTTCCATTTATCTCAATGTACCAAAAAATATAATATATATATATTATATATATATATATAAATTAATAAAAACTATATAGACATTATAATGTATATATAGCTTAGTAATGTATAATGAATGTATAACAATAAATGTTTAAAAATAAAAAATATGTATTATATTTTAATTACTTGCCAAAGACGCATTTCTTATTTTCATTTAACTCATTATAATAAATCATTTAATAAATATTTTTTTTTTACAAAAATAAAAATGAATAAACTATATAGACATATATATATTTTTAAATCTAAAACTAAGAAAAAAGAGAAAAATGCACAACAAAATGTATAAACTTTAAAATTAAAATTAAACAGAAAATATAAACATTTAACTAATTCAAAATATTAATATTAAAATAATAGTATCTCAATTATACAAAAATGACAACTACATTTTACATAGAAGTCAGCTGAGAAACTTGAGATTTGAGTTAAAAGTAATATTACTTATTTTTTTTAAATGTTATACACTATATATATTTTCAGGGTTTACTTAATTAAATTAAATATTCTGACAAAATTACCGGCTTTCAAGCAAAGTAATCAATGCATCTCCATTAATATTTCCAGAATCGTATTTCTATCCAATGTACAGCTGCTTAAACATGATTTTTAAACACGTCTTGTGTCAACATTCTGTTATTTAACTTGCACAAATCTAGCGGATGGCAAGAGTTTAGTGTCAGTGGGCATCGACGAAGATCATTCCATAGTCATCTGGGACTGGAAAAAAGGAGAAAAACTGGCCAAATCCAGGTAAAACCAACCTTTTATAACGGTAAAGAGTGTGTACAGCGATCTGATTCGCTCACGAAAGACATCTGTCTCTCTCGTAGAGGACATAAAGATAAGATCTTCGTGGTGAAAGGAAACCCTGTCCGCATGGACAAACTGCTGACGGTGGGAATGAAACACATCAAGTTCTGGCTGCATACGGGTGAGATTCGCATCCTAATTCACGGCAGTAGCACTTAAGATGTTTGTTATATGTGCAGACAGTGTTTTTACTGAAATATCTGAAGCATAAGCTCTTGCCCATCTCTCTCACGAGAACATGACTGTGAGGAGAATCTGCCACATCACATCGAACCGTCATAAGCTGATGTGACTGTTTCGTCAACTTTACCATCAGCATGCCGTATTTGACCAATTAAATGTGTGCAATGAGCTCAGTGAGTCGAACCCAAAGCTCATTCCTCTGGATAAATTCAAATGCATTTGCTTGATGTGTGTTTCTCACTCCAGGAGGCGGTTTAACATTTAAAAGAGGCATTTTCGGGACTCTCAGTAGGCAGGAGACCATGATGTCCGCCTGCTACGGACGCTCGGAGGATCTGGTGTTTTCTGGAGCGACGACGGGTGACGTGTACATCTGGAAAGACACCACGCTCATGAAGAGCATCAAAGCTCACGACGGGCCCGTGTTTGCCATGTGCTCTCTGGATAAGGTGAGCTGGTTTTGGTCTCCTGCAGATTAAGAGTAGGTCAAATGCATTTCTTAGCTGTTAATGGTGTGCTGTGACCTGAAGGGTTTTGTGACGGGGGGGAAAGATGGAGTTGTTGAGCTGTGGGACGACATGTTCGAGAGATGTCTGAAGACGTATGCAATCAAGAGGGCGGCACTCTCGCCTTCATCTAAGGGTAATTATAAATCCTCAAAACGGACCATTTTAAAAATGAAATAAATGTACATATTTTGTTTCAATAATATTTATTAGTTCATATTTTGTATTGTGAGGGAATTTCATGGTACTCAACATTATTTACCTCCAAAAATGTTTACTATTTATTTATATAATAATATTAATATGTTAATATAAATATTAGAAAAACAATTAATATGTTTAGTAATTATTGCAGTTTTTTAAATTAAATAAATTACATATTTTGTTTCAATACTATTTATTAGTTAATATTTTGTATTGTGAGGGAATTTTATTAAACTCAACATTATTTACCTCCAAATGAAATGAACTATTTATTTCTATATAATAATAATAATATTTTAATATAAAAATTAGAAAAACAATTATTATGATTTGTAATTATTGCAGTGTTTTTTTATTAAATGAATGTGTTTCAATAATATTTATTATTTGACCTTTTGTATTGTGAGGGGAATTTCATGGTACTAGACAATATTACCTCTAAAAATATTTATTTCTATATTAATAATTTTATAAACATAAATATCAGAAAAATAAAACAATTAATATATTTTTTTAATTAATGCAGTGTTTTTTGTACTGAAATTAATGTACTATATTTTGTCTCAATAATATTTATTATTTAATATTTTGTATTAATGGTACAAGACAGTTCTAAAACACCATTTATTTATATTTAAAATAAACA
>QVTF01010681.1:0-20601 GCA_003573665.1 Oxygymnocypris stewartii | reverse complement strand
TAATCATGCTAGCAACATGTTAGCAACATGCTAACAACATGCTAATCATGCTAGCAACACGCTAGCAACATGCTAATCATGCTAAAATCAGGCTAGCAACATGCTAATCATGCTAGCAACACGCTAGCAACATGCTAATCATGCTAAAATCATGTTATCAACATGCTAATCATGTTAGCAACATGCTAGCAACATGCTAATCATGCTAAAATCAGGCTAGCAACATGCTAGCAACATGCTAATCATGCTAAAATCATGCTAGCGACATGCTAATCATGCTAGCAACATGCTAACAACATGCTAATCATGCTAAAATCATGCTAGCGACATGCTAGCAACATGCTAATCATGCTAGCAACATGCTAGCAACAAGCTAATCATGCTAGCAACATGCTACCAACATGCTAATCATGCTAGCAACACGTTAGCAACATGCTAGCAACATACTAATCATGCTAAAATCATGCCAGCGACATGCTAGCAACATGCTAATCATGCTAAAATCATGCTAGCGACATGCTAATCGTGCTAGCAACATGCTAGCGACATGCTAATCATGCTAGCAATATTCTAGCAACATGTTAATCATGTTAGCAACATGCTAGCAAAACATGCTAATCATGCTAAAATAACGCTAGCGACATGCTAGCAACATGCTAATCATGCTAGCAACATGCTAGTCACATGCTAATCATGCTAGCAACATGCTAATCATGCTAGCAACATGCTAGCAACATGCTAATCATGCTAAAGTCATGCTAGCAACATGCTAGCTACACGCTAGCAACATGCTAATCATGCTAAAATCACGCAAACTCCATAGTAACCATCTGTGACAACTACCAACCACCTAGTAACACCATAGCAACCACCCAGATTACCCTAGCAACCGCCTAGCAACGCCCTAGCAACCACCCAGAACACCCTAGCAACCACCTAGCAACACCCTAGCAACCACCCAGAACACCCTAGCAACCGCCTAGCAACCACCCAGAACACCCTAGCAACCACCTAGCAACGCCCTAGCAACCACCTAGCAACCACCCAGAACACCCTAGCAACCACCCAGAACACCCTAGCAACCGCCTAGCAACCACCCAGAACCCCCTAGCAACGCCCTAGCAACCACCTATAACACCCTAGCAACCGTCCATAACACCCTAGCAACTGCCTAGCAACGCCCTAGCAACCACCCAGAATACCCTAGCAACCGGGTGGTGTTTTTTGCCACTGCAAGCACCATTTCACATTTTCTTCTGGAAATGTACATTCTAGTTAATGGTGCTTGCCTATGGCAAAGCAACATTATTGTTATCCGTCATACTTATTATTAATGGTGCTTGCCATATATGGCAAGGCAACATTATTGTTATCCGTCATACTTATTATTCTTCTTCCACTTTTTTTCGGCGCGCTACTCCTCCCGCAGTTTTGTCACAGAGCCATGAATGAGGTGTCAAAACGTGCGGCCTAATCGGGAATGGTGTGCTATGACTTTTATAAGCGATCGGGGGTACGATGTTCGCCCCAGGGGCAAAATAGGGGCAAAAACAAACGCATTGACTTAACATTGCGAAAAACTTTGACGCCTCGTAGCTCAGAAAGGGGATTTCACAGAAATGTGAAATTTGCCACATTTGAAGAGGCTGGCAGGCTCTGTAAGACCATACCTCAAAATGGGGTAAAAGTTGCACCCCTGGGGGGCAGGAGGGTACTAAAATTTGCCCCATTGACTTTCTATGGTGTAGGACGGCCCATGAAATGGGCCGTCCTTTCAATTGAACCGCTTTACAATTGAACATAACTCTGGATCACAGTGTCATAGAGACAAGGGGCGGGCTCATTTGACTCAGACGACCAATCAGCATCTCAGGATCATTGTGAAGCTATCAAGCCACGCCCCTAGCAACCATTTAGAGCACCTTAGCAACACGTCCCATAGACTTCCATTGAAAGAGATCAAAGGGATATCTCAGGATAGAAGTGTCATAGAAACATGAGGGTGGGCTCGTTTGACTCGGGGCAGCAAGCAGCCAATCCTGAATCACCTCAACACTCACTGGCCACGCCCTAGCAACCATTGTCGAGCACCTTAGCAACCAAAATTCACAGAGGAATATCTTCCATTCTGAATGTCACAGAGGCGTGGGAGTTGGTTTATATCATTCATACTGACAAGAAGCCTTTGGAGTATCGTGATTGCTAGCTGCCAAGCCACTCCCTAGCAACCAAACAGAGTACCCTAGCAACCGTTTTGTAAGACCTATATCTCTGCATCAGAACATCGTAGAGAGATGGGGGTTGGTTTATACATTCACACTGACTTTGGAGCTTCATGATTGGCAGCTGCCAAGCCACTCCCTAGCAACCAAACAGAGTACCCTAGCAACCGTTTCGCAAGACCAATATCTCTGCATCAGAACATCGTATAGAGATGGGGGTTGGCTCTTTTGACTCATGCTAGCAAACAGGACTTGCTACATGCTACACATGCTAGCAGTGAATAGCTACATGCTAATAGCGCTTAGCTAAGTGCTAAATTATGCCACTAAAATGCTACAAACTCCATAGTAACCATCTGTGACAACTACCAACCACATAGTAACACCATAGAAACCACCCAGAATGCCCTAAATGCTAATCATGCTAGCAACATGCTAATCACGCTAGCAACATGCTAGCAACATGCTAATCATGCTAGCAACATGCTAAAAACATGCTAATCATGCTAAAATCATGCTAGCAACATGCTAATCATGCTAGCAACATGCTAGCAACATGCTAATCATGCTAACAACATGCTAGTCACATGCTAATCATGCTAGCAACATGCTAAAACATGCTAATCACGTTAAAATCATGCTAGCAACATGCTAAAAACATGCTAATCACGCTAAAATCATGCTAGCAACATGCTAGCAACATGCTAATCATGCTATCAACATGCTAGAAACATGCTAATCACGCTAGCAACATGCTAGCAACATGCTAAAATCATGCTAGCATCATGCTAGCAACATGCTAGCAACATGCTAATCACGCTAGCAACATGCTAATCATGCTAGCAACATGCTAGCAACATGCTAATCATGCTAGCAACATGCTACCAACATGCTAATCATGTTAGCAACATGCTAGCAACATGCTAGCAACATGCTAATCATGCTAGCAACATGCTAACAACATGCTAATCATGCTAGCGACATGCTAGAATCATGCAAACAACATGCTAGCAACATGCTAATCATGCTAGACACATGCTAGCAACATGCTAATCATGCTAGCAACATGCTAGCAACATGCTAATCATGCTAGCGACATGCTAGAATCATGCTAACAACATGCTAGCAACATGCTAATCATGCTAGACACATGCTAGCAACATGCTAATCATGCTAGCAAAATGTTAGCAACATGCTAATCATGCTAGCAACATGCTATCAACATGTTAATAATGCTAGCAACATGCTAGCAACATGCTAATCATGCTAGCAACATGCTAGCAACATGCTAATCATGCTAGCGACATGCTAGCAACATGCTAATCATGTTAGCAACATGCTAATCATGCTAGCAACATGCTAGCAACATGCTAATCATGCTAGCAACATGCTAGCAACATGCTAATCATGCTAGCAACATGCTAGCAACATGCTAATCATGCTAGCAACATGCTAGCAACATGCTAATCATGCTAGCGACATGCTAGCAACATGCTAATCATGTTAGCAACATGCTAATCATGCTAGCAACATGCTAGCAACATGCTAATCATGCTAGCAACATGCTAGCAACATGCTAATCATGCTAGCAACATGCTAGAATAATGCTAGCAACATGCTAGCAACATGCTAATCATGCTAGCAACATGCTAATCATACTAGCGACATGCTAAAATCATGCTAGCAACATGCTAATCATGCTAGCAACATGATAAAATCATGCTAGCAACATGCTAGCAACATGCTAATCATGCTAGCAACATGGTAACAAGATGCTAATCATGCTAAAAATATGCTAGCAAACATGCTAGTTACTAGTATCTGTCCAGCGCCGAGTTTTGCCACTGCAAGCACCATTTCACATTTTCTTCTGGAAATGTACATTCTAGTTCTAGGTACGATGTTTGCCCCAGGGGCAAAATAGGGGCAAAAAAAACCGCATAGACTTAACATTGCGAAAAACTTTGACGCCTCGTAGCTCAGAGAGTGGATTTCACAGAATGTGAAATTTGCCCACATTTGAAGAGGCTGGCAGGCTCTGTAAGACCATACCTCAAAATGGGGTAAAAGTTGCACCCCTGGGGGGCAGGAGCGTCCAAAAGTTTGCCCCATTGACTTAACCATTGCGAAAAGTTGACGCCTCGTAGCTCAGAGAGTGGATTTCACAGAAATGTGAAATTTGCCACATTTGAAGAGGCTGGCAGGCTCTGTAAGACATACCTCAAAATGGGGTAAAAGTTGCACCCCTGGGGGGCAGGAGGCGTCCCAAATATTGCCCCATTGACTTTCAATGGTGTAGGACGGCCCAGTGAAATGGGCCGTCCTACATAATAGAAACCGCTTTTCAATTGAACATAACTCTCTGGATCACAGTGTCATAGAGACAAAGGGGGCGGGCTCATTTGACTCAGACGACCAATCAGCATCTCAGGGTCATTGTGAAGCTATCAAGCCCACGCCCCTAGCAACCATTTAGAGCACCTTAGCAACACGTCCCATAGACTTCCATTGAAAGAGATCAAAGGGATATCTCAGGATAGAAGTGTCATAGAAACATGAGGGTGGGCTCGTTTGACTCGGGGCAGCAAGCAGCCAATCCTGAATCACCTCAACACTCCCTGGCCACGCCCTAGCAACCATGTCGAGCACCTTAGCAACCAAAATTCACAGAGGAAATCTTCCATTCTGAATGTCACAGAGGCGTGGGATTGGTTTATATTCATTCATACTGACAAGAAGCCTTGGGAGTATCGTGATTGCTAGCTGCCAAGCCACTCCCTAGCAACCAAACAGAGTACCCTAGCAAACCGTTTTGCAAGACCTATATCTCTGCATCAGAACATCGTAGAGAGATGGGGGTGGTTTATACATTCACACTGACTTTGGAGCTTCATGATGGGCAGCTGCCAAGCCACTCCCTAGCAACCAAACAGAGTACCTAGCAACCATTTTGCAAGACCAATATTTCTGCATCAGAACATCGTATAGAGATGGGGGTTGGCTCTTTTGACTCATGCTAGCAAACAGGACTTGCTACATGCTAACATGCTAGCAGTGAATAGCTACATGCTAATAGCGCTTAGCTAAGTGCTAAATCATGCCAATAAAATGCTACAAACTCCATAGTAACCATCTGTGACAACTACCAACCACCTAGTAACACCATAGCAACCACCCAGATTACCCTAGCAACCGCCTAGCAACAGCCCTAGCAACCACCCAGAACACCCTAGCAACCACCTAGCAACACCCTAGCAACCACCCAAGAACACCCTAGCAACCGCCTAGCAACCACCAGAACACCCTCTAGCAACCACCTAGCAACCACCCAGAACACCCCTAGCAACCACCCAGAACACCCTAGCAACCGACTATGCAAACCGCCTAGCAACGCCCTAGCAACCACCCAGAACACCCTAGCCAACCACCTAGCAACACCCTAGCAACCACCCAGAACACCCTAGCAACCGCCTAGCAACCACCCAGAACACCCTAGCAACCACCTAGCAACACCCTAGCAACCACCCAGAACACCCTAGCAACCGTCCATAATACCCTAGCAACTGCCTAGCAACGCCTAGCAACCACCCAGAATACCCTAGCAACCGGGTGGTGTTTTTTGCCACTGCAAGCTCCACTCACATTTTCTTCAGGAAATGTACATTCTAGTTATTATTATTCTTCTGAGACTAAATTTGCAATTCTATCTCCTCCTAGAGCTTTAACTCTACAAACTCGAAACTCGCACCATATCTCCGAACTATCTGAACTCGCGTTGCTATATCTTTTCTAAGCGATGGGGTTTATGCCTAATCGTACAATTAGCGAAAACCACGCAAAAAAACGCATCGACAATGCATGGCGGCAAACTTCGACGGGTTGTAGCGCAGAGCGAGAATTTCGTAGAAACTTGTGAATCACAACATTTGAAGAGGCTATCAAGCCTGAGCGAGATCATACCCCGCAGTGGGGTATAAGTTTTACCCCTGGGGCGCAAGAGCCCCACAAAATTGTCCCATAGACTTACATGGTGAGGGGACGGCCATGAAATAGCATATAGGTTTAAACTATAATGGTTTAATACAAATAAACTACAAATAGCATATAGGTTTAACTACAACATCTATGCTAGCAACATGCTACTCACTTGCTAATCATGCTGGCAACATGCTAGCAACATGCTAAAATCATGCTAGCAATATGCTAATTATGCTAACAACATGCTAGCAACATGCTAATCATGCTAAAAACTTGCTAGCAACATGCTAATCATGCTAAAATCATGCTAGCAACATGCTAATAATGCTAGGAACATGCTAATAATGCTAAAATCAGGTTAGCAACAATGCTAGCAACATGCTAATCATGCTAAAATCAGGCTAGCAATTGTTAGCAACATGCTAGCAAACATGCTAATCATGCTAAAATCAGGCTAGCAACATGCTAATCATGCTAGCAAATGCTAGCAACAATGCTAAATCATGCTAGCAAAATGCTAGCAACATGCTAACAACATTGCTAATCATGCTAAAATCACGCCTAGCAAAATGCTAGCAACATGCTAATCGTGCTAAAATCATGCTAGCAACATGCTAATAATGCTAGCAACATGCTAGCAACATGCTAATCATGCTAAAATCATGCTAGCAAAATGCTAATCATGCTAAAATCATGCTAGCAACATGCGAATCATGCTAAAATCATGCTAGCAAAATGCTAGCAAAATGCTAATCATGCTAAAATCATGCTAGCAAACTGCCTAGCAACATGCTAATCGTGCTAAAATCATGCTAGCAACATGCTAGCAACATGCTAATCATGCTAAAATCATGCTAGCAAAATGCTAGCAACATGTTAATCATGCTAAAATCAAGCTAGCAAAATGCCTAGCAACATGCTAATCGTGCTAAATCATGCTAACAACATGCTAATCATGCTAGCAACATGCATAATCATGCTAGCAACATGCTAGCATCATGCTAGCAACATGCTAATCATGCCTAAAATCATGCTAGCGACATGCTAATCATTCTAGCAACATGCTAGCATCATGCTAATCATGCTAAAATCATGCTAGCAAATGCTAACAACATGCTAATCATGCTAAAATATCATGCTAGCGACATGCTAGCAACATGCCTAAATCATGTTACAATCATGCTAGCAAAATGCTAATCATGCTAAAATCACGCTAGCAAAATGCTAGCAACATGCTAATCATGCTAAAATCACGCTAGCAAAATGCTAGCAACATGCTAATCGTGCTAAAATCATGCTAGCAACATGCCAATCATGCTAGCAACACGCTAGCAACATGCTAATCATGCTAAATCAGGCTAGCAACATGCTTAGCAACATGCTAATCATGCTAGCAACATGCTAATCATGCTAAAATCAGGCTAGCAACATGCTAATCATGCTAAAATCATGCTAGCAAAATGCTAGCACACATGCCTAATCATGGCTAAAATCACGCTAGCAACATGCTAATCATGCTAGCAACATGCTAAACATGCTAAAATCATGCTAGCGACATGTTAATCATGCTAGCAACATGCTAAAATCATGCTAGCGACATGCTAACAACATGCTAATCATGCTAGCAACATGCCTAATAACGCTAGCGACATGCTAACAACATGCCAAATCATGCTAGCACATGCTAATAACGCTAGCAACATGCTAATTAATGCTAAAATCATGCTAGCAACATGCTAATCACGCTAGCAACATGCTAGCAAACATGCTAATAATGTTAAAATCATGCTAACAACATGCTAGCAACATGCTAATCATGCTATCAACATGCTAGCCAACATGCTAATCATGCTAGCAACATGCTAATCATGCTAAAATCATGCTAGCAACATGTTATCAACATGCTAATCATGCTAGAATCATGCTAGCAACATGCTAATAATGCTAGCAACATGCTAACAACATGCTAATCATGCTAAAACATGCTAGCAACATGCTAATCATGCTAGCCTAACTTATTCACTACTTTTAAAACTTAAACTTTTAAAACTTGTAAAACTATTAAAACTTTTAAATTATTAAAACTTAAACTTTTTAAACTATTAAACTTAAACTTTTAAAACTTAAACTTATAAAACTAATAAAACTTAAACTTTTTTAACTATTAAAACTTAAACTTTTAATACTTAAACTTTTTGGTCCGGCTTTCGCAAGCCAACTTAAAGTTTGTTCACAAACTTTTTTATCTAGTTTATGTTGTTATTTACCTATGTTATTGTTGTATATACTGTATATATATTAATGCTTTGGCAACATTGTGCTACGCAGTCATGCTAATAAAGCTTATGAGAGAGAGAGAGAGAGAGAGAGAGAGAGAGAGAGTGAGAGAAGACTGAGAAGTCATGATCTGCATGAGCTCTTAGATTTTCTTCTTTGTTTGCTATTTTGAGATGAGAAATAGATGAAAAATCTACAAAATCTAGAAGAATACTACATACAGACACAACATTGCATGAAAAGAACTCAGAAAATACAGTATTTTTGTTTTTAAAACCAAATAAACCAAATAACCAAATAATCAACGCAGAGGATCAGAGGATCAAACTTCTAGCAACAGGCCTGCTGGAAAATTGGAGGGAAAGTTAAAAGAGAGAAGATCAACTTTTTCAAGGAGGGAGAAGCAGTGAGTACAACTAAAACTGCACTGGAAACCTTTTTTAGCATGTTTGCTTGTTTTTTTTTCAAATATAAAGGCATAGAATTGATATTTTTTGTATTTTTATAAGCTAAAATGCTAAAAAGCTAAAGCTATGACTAGCCCACACTCTGACATTCCTCGATGTATCAATTCAAATGAGCCAGAGGAAATGAACCAATCAGAGGAGAAACTGCAGTCACACCCCTGCCATATGCAGATGAGCTCCCCACTCACCACCATACAGTATCCCTCTGAGATCAAAAACTGACTCTGCAAGGAAAAACTACAAGCAGAAGCTTCTTTCAAACAATCCAGAGACTCTGTTTGCAGATCTATTCAAAACTGGAGAAATCTGCAACCTAATTTTCTTCTCTGATCACCCCAGTGCCTGGCATAAAGCCATCATCAAACACTACCCCTCTGTAAAAATCTGTGATGGCTGGAAAGTCAAGATCAGAGAACCACAAGACCCTGATAGCACTGTGATAACTGTGAACATCTACAAAAACGGGACAGTCATGGTACAGGGGAACCTGAAATTATTCCAGGCTGACTACAGAGCAATAGCAGAAGCTATGAAACACGAGAAAGCTTTGCTATCTGAGAGTCTGTCATCAGAGCAGAATCCACAGAACAGCAGCTCAGATCTCAAGTCCACTCCTGCAGAAACAGCTAAAACTGAGAACATCCCATACAACAGCTCATACCTGCTCAAATCCATCCCTATACTTCAGGAGCACTTCATGAAGCTGGAGACGGAGATGGTGCAGCTCAGAGAGACTGTACTCAAACAGCAGCAGTCACACACATGTGCAGCTCATACTGATCTCCAGCAGAACACAGAGCACCAATCACAGAGACTGACAGCCCTCACACAGCAGATGAGAACGCTTCAGACAGAGAAGGACAGCTATCAGTGTGAGCTGACCGCACTGAGACTCCAGCTACAGGACAGAGAACAGTCCACACTAGAGATGAGGCAGCAGCTGAGAGAGATACAGGAGGAGAGAGAGCAGCAGCACAGTGAGATCCAGGCCCTGAAAGAGCAGCTGAGAGAGATACAGGAGGAGATGAGAGCAGCAGAACAGCGAGATCCAGGCCCTGAAAGAGCAGGTGAGAGAACTCCTCCTGGCCAGAGAAGAACCAGCACAGACACACAGAGCTCAAACACTGCCCTCCACCCCCCAAAGTCACCTAACACAGGGAGTCAACACCCACCCCTCAGCGCAGACTCAGAGAGACCCGACCCAGACAGCTCACAGCCATCACAGCGCCCCCTGTCAGGCTCCCCAGCTCAACAAGCATCAGCCCCTCGTCTCACAGCCAGCCCAGCACAAACCAGAACAGAGGAACCTGAAGTAGCTCTACTCATCGATTCAAACGGCAAATTTATAGATATAAAGAAACTTTTCCCCCGACACAGAGCTGTTAAATTCTGGTGTCCCACCCACTGACAAAGCCCTGGAGCTCCTGACAGAATCCCAGCTAGGCTCGGCCCAACCACATTATAATCCACACGGGCACAACGACCTGCGGAGCCAACAGGACCGATTGTCTGACTCCCTCAGAGCCGTCATGGAAAAAGCTAGAGAAAACTTCCCCCAACTCAAAAATCACCCCTGTCCACTTTACTCCAGAGGAAAGATTTCCATCCCAAAACAATTAATAAAATAAACTCCAGCATCTCCAGACACTGTGCCCTGTGCACTGTGCTCCAGACACTGTGCCCACTGTGCCCTCTCTGCCCAACGTCCACCTTGGCCCACCATCCAGACCTGGACACCAACTGCCTATACTGACCACGTCCACCTTTATAAGAACCTGGTACATATTTTTGCAAAGAGACTCAAAGATGTCGCTCTAAACAGGACCAACCAGACAAGCAGAACCCAGCTCTAACCCAACAAGACACACTTCAGGAAACTACATCCCAGCCAACACCTCATCTAGAGCCCCCGCCGGAGCATCGCCCAAAGCTTCAGCGCCCAGACCTTCAGCGCCCAGAGCTTCAGTGCCAGACCTTCAGCGGCTGGACCCTCACCCCCCAGGGGTCCACACAGAGCTTCAGCACCCAGAGCTTCAGCGGCTGGACCCTCACCCCCCAGGGGTCCACACAGAGCCTCAGTGCCCAGAGCGGATCCATACGGACAGAGACTGTTCTATAAACAGCCCCACAGCTCCAGCGGCTGAAACCCGTCCACAGCAGAGCCCGGCCCAGCCAGACAGGACCGAGCTACGCCCAAGCTGTCAGCGGAGGAGCGAGTCGAAGCTATACGCTGAACTCCACGACATCCAACCACATGCTGAGTATCATCTGCTCTCACTTACTCACACATAGTGGACAGTGGTAAAAAAAATAGATATATATCTATTATAATAATATACTACAATAAATATTTTTCAATACAATAATTTGATAAATACCACTTTTTCAAGCCACTTTGGTAGTGTAAGTGTACATGTATTTAAATGGATTTTGGTTGATGTTTTTGAGTTCTTACATAACATTACTTCCATCATTCATTATTTTCTTTTACTCTATTGTGTTTTTTGTATAATTCTCTTTTCTCAAAATGGCAAACAAACCATACCAATTATTTTAAAAGTCTGATGAAATCTTAGTTTTTCTACATGGAATATTCAAGGTCTAAACTCCTCAGTCTTTGGCCTAAAAGTAGAAATTCTGACTTTATGAAAGAACTTGAAGACATAGATGTCATCATCTTACAGGAAATGGTGTAGAGGAGATGTGTTCACTGGCTGTCCCTCGGGATACAGAGAGATAATATTACCATCAGTCAAACTTACATCAGTCACACAGGGGAGAGACTCGGGAGGGATGATCATCTGGATTAAATCTGAACTAGCCATAGAATTAGTTAAAAGAGATCAATATCACCTATGGCTGAAAATACAAAAAGGAATAATATCAGCATCTCAGCATGTTTTCCTTTGTGCCATATATATACCCCCCCTCGAGTCTCCGTATTTCCAAGAGGAAACCTTTCAAAGCATTGAACAAGAAATCAGCCATTTCCAGGCCCAGGGAAATGTGCTGCTTATGGGTGATTTAAATGCTAGAACCGGAAAAGAATTAGATTTCTTAGAATCACATGGTACCAGATTCATCACTGGCTATAACGACTTGTACCCTTCTTACCCCACCAGAGAAAACTGTGATCAGACAGTGAACGCTCACGGACGGCAGCTGCTGCAGCTCTGCCGAGGACTGGCTCTGTACATCGTCAATGGAAGACTGCGAGGAGACTCTCTCGGCCGATACACCTACAGCTCAGCTCTTGGTAACAGCACTGTAGATTATACTATCACAGATCTGGACCTTTCCTCTTTGAGAGCATTCACAGTCAAACCCCTGAAACCTTTCTCAGACCACAGCCAAATCACACTCTATATAAAGCAATCTGAAACATCACCCACACCAATTAGGACACCATATCAAATGATCAAAATTATGTCATTCAAATGGACAGAAAACAGCGCCACTAATTACATCAATGCTGTTGAATCTCCAGAAATACAGTCCCTTACACTCATTCCAAACACAGGCGTACCCTAAAAACCAATTCGGCATCAATCAGGAAGTACAAGATCTAAACACATATTATACAAGCAGCACAAGAGTAATTTGACCACTGTTAAACCAAAGAAAAACATCTAGAGACGGACAAATGGTTTGATTTGGACTGTAAGGCTCTGAGAAAAAACCTCAGAAATTTATCAAACCAAAAACACAGACAACCAGATAATCCGGACCTCCGCCTTCAGTACTGTGAGGCACTAAAACAATATAAAGCCACTCTCCGGCGGAAAAAAGCACAGTTTTTGCAAAACCAGTTTGAAGAAATTGAAAAATCTATAAATTCACACAAATTTTGGGATAAATGGAAATTATTATACAAACCAAATCAAGAAATTCTGGCCATCCAAGATGGGGAGACGTGGAAAACTCATTTCCAAGAATTATACCCCAACCGAAATTCAAAATTCTAATCAAAATGAAATAATTAATAAACTAGACAATTTGGAAAGATCGATTAAAGCGAATCAAAACCCCTTAGATTTCCCCATAACACTGAGAGAATTGGAAGATAAACTACGGGTCCTTGAGCCCAAGAAAGCCTGCGGTGTCGACAGCATCCTGAACGAGATGCTGAAACACACAGACCAACGCTTCAAACTGGCCATGCTAAAACTGTTCAATGATGTTCTGTGTGTCGGGTTCTTCCCTGAGATCTGGAACAAGGGCCTCATCAGCCCCATTCACAAGAGCGGAGACAAACTAGACCCCAACAACTACCGAGGCATCTGTGTGAACAGTAACCTGGGGAAGGTGCTCTGCAGCATCTTAAACACCAGACTGCTGCACTTCCTTATGAAGCACAATGCCTTGAGTAAATGCCAAATTGGCTTTCTTCCAAAATGTCGCACATCCGACCACATTTTTACATTACAAACACTAATTGACAAATATGTACATCAAAACAAAGGAAAAATCTTTGCTTGTTTCATTGATTTCAAGAAAGCATTCGATTCAATCTGGCATGAAGGATTATACCTAAAACTTTTAGACAGTGGAATAGGGGGAAAATTCTACGATTTGATCAAATCGATGTACACAGCCAGCCAATGTGCGGTTAAAATTGGAAACCAAAGAACCGAATTCTTCCCCCAGGGGCGTGGAGTGAGACAGGGCTGCAGTTTAAGCCCCACCCTCTTCAACATTTACATCAACCAATTGGCCAACATATTAGAACGCGCCCCCATTCAAGGTCTCACTCTACACACAGAGATAAAGTGTCTTCTCTACGATGACCTGGTCCTCCTGTCGCCACTGAAGAGGGGCTTCAGGACAGCCTGAATCTGCTGGAGGATTTCTGTCAGTCCTGGGCCCTGACGGTCAACCTCCAAAAAACTAGAGTCATGATGTTCCAGAAACGCTCCAGATCTCAGGGACCAACACACACATTCACACTAGCACACAGAACCATCGAGACCACAAACATACACTACCTCGGCCTGAAGATAACTCCGACCGGTAACTTTACTTTGGCTGTGAATGAACTCAAAGAGAAAGCTCAAAGGGCTTTCTATGCCATAAAAAGATCCATTAAAATTGACATCCCAATCCAAATCTGGCTCAAACTTTTCAAAGCAGTAATTGAACCAATTGCATTATATGGCAGTGAAGTGTGGGGTCCTTCTATAAAATTTGACTTCTTAAATTGGGAAAACACCCGATCGAAACTCTACATTTAGATTTCTGTAAAAGAATACTCAAAGTCCAAAGAAAAACTCCAAACAACGGATGCAGGGCAGAATTAGGCCAATACCTCTCCTTCTAAACATCCAAAAAAGAGCCATCAAATTCTGGAAACACCTCAAAACAAGCGACCCCAACACATACCATTACAAAGCCCTCAAACACCAAGAGCTGAGCGTAAGTAAGAGTCCCCTGTGCCAGCTGGTGCTGAGACTGACTGATCTCACACACACCGAGATCAGCCAGCTCAGGACACACACACACTCACACACATTCGGCCCACACACATTATAAACACTGAAAAACACAAGTACATCACCCATTGGACAAACACCATTAAAAACCAGCACAAACTGGAATGTTATTCGGCCCTAAATCGAGAATACACCACGGCAAGCTACCTAGCGCCGTGGTGATGTGAAACTCAGGAAAACATTGACGATGTACAGACTCAGTGAACACAGTCTGGCCGTAGAGACGGGCCGGCGCAGACGCACACACACACACACACACACACACACACACACACAGTCTGGCCGTAGAGACGGGCCGGCGCAGACACACACACACACACACACACACTCAGTGAACACAGTCTGGCCGTAGAGACGGGCCGGCGCAGACGCACACACACACACACACACACACACACACACCCCACACACACACACAGTCTGGCCGTAGAGACGGGCCGGCGCAGACACACACACACACACACACACTCAGTGAACACAGTCTGGCCGTAGAGACGGGCCGACAGACAGACACACACAACACACACACACACACACACACCACACAGTCTGGCCGTAGAGACGGGCCGGCGCAGACACACACCACACACACACACACTCAGTGAACACAGTCTGGCCGTAGAGACGGGCCGGCGCAGACACACACACACACACACACACACTCAGTGAACACAGTCTGGCCGTAGAGACGGGGCGGCGCAGACAGACACACACACACACACACACACAGACTCAGTGAACACAGTCTGGCCGTAGAGACGGGCCGGCGCAGACACACACACACACACACACACAGACTCAGTGAACACAGTCTGGCCGTAGAGACGGGCCGGCGCAGACAGACACACACACACACAGACTCAGTGAACACAGTCTGGCCGTAGAGACGGGCCGGCGCAGACAGACACACACACAACACAGACTCAGTGAACACAGTTGGCCGTAGAGACGGGCCGGCGCAGACACACACACACACACACACACTCAGTGAACACAGTCTGGCCGTAGAGACGGGCCGGCGCAGACAGACACACACACACACAGACTCAGTGAACACAGTCTGGCCGTAGAGACGGGCCGGCGCAGACAGACACACACACACACACACACACACAGACTCAGTGAACACAGTCTGGCCGTAGAGACGGGCCGGCGCAGACAGACACACACACACACACACACAGACTCAGTGAACACAGTCTGGCCGTAGAGACGGGCCGGCGCAGACACACACACACACACCACACACACAGACTCAGTGAACACAGTCTGGCCGTAGAGACGGGCCGGCGCAGACACACACACAGACACACACACAGACTCAGTGAACACAGTCTGGCCGTAGAGACGGGCCGGCGCAGACAGACACACACACACACACACACAGACTCAGTGAACACAGTCTGGCCGTAGAGACGGGCCGGCGCAGACACACACACACACACACACACAGACTCAGTGAACACAGTCTGGCCGTAGAGACGGGCCGGCGCAGACACACACACACACACACACACACACACACAGACTCAGTGAACACAGTCTGGCCGTAGAGACGGGCCGGCGCAGACAGACACACACACACACACAGACTCAGTGAACACAGTCTGGCCGTAGAGACGGGCCGGCGCACACACACACACACACACACACCACACACACAGACTCAGTGAACACAGTCTGGCCGTAGAGACGGGCCGGCGCAGACACACACACACACAGACTCAGTGAACACAGTCTGGCCGTAGAGACGGGCCGGCGCAGACACACACACACACAGACTCAGTGAACACAGTCTGGCCGTAGAGACGGGCCGGCGCAGACACACACACACACAGACTCAGTGAACACAGTCTGGCCGTAGAGACGGGCCGGCGCAGACAGACACACACACACACACACAGACTCAGTGAACACAGTCTGGCCGTAGAGACGGGCCGGCGCAGACACACACACACACACACACACAGACTCAGTGAACACAGTCTGGCCGTAGAGACGGGCCGGCGCAGACACACACACACACACACACACACACACACACACACAGACTCAGTGAACACAGTCTGGCCGTAGAGACGGGCCGGCGCAGACAGACACACACACACACACACCACACCAGACATCTCAGTGAACACAGTCTGGCCGTAGAGAGGGGCCGGCGCAGACAGACACACACACACACACACACAGACTCAGTGAACACAGTCTGGCCGTAGAGACGGGCCGGCGCAGACACACACACACACACACCACACACACAGACTCAGTGAACACAGTCTGGCCGTAGAGACGGGCCGGCGCAGACACACACACACACACACACAGACTCAGTGAACACAGTCTGGCCGTAGAGACGGGCCGGCGCAGACACACACACACACACCACACACACACAGACTCAGTGAACACAGTCTGGCCGTAGAGACGGGCCGGCGCAGACACACACACACACACACACACACCACACACACACAGACTCAGTGAACACAGTCTGGCCGTAGAGACGGGCCGGCGCAGACACACACACACACACACACACACACACACACAAACACAGACTCAGTGAACACAGTCTGGCCGTAGAGACAGGCCGGCGCAGACACACACACACACGCGCACACACACACACACACACACACACACACAGACTCAGTGAACACAGTCTGGCCGTAGAGACGGGCCGGCGCAGACACACACACACACACGCGCACACACACACACACACACACACACACACACACACACACACACACACACACAGACTCAGTGAACACAGTCTGGCCGTAGAGACGGGCCGGCGCAGACAGACCTGGCTCTCTCGTGAGGACAGACTCTGCTCGCACTGCATGCTGGGAGTGACAGAGACGGAGCTGCACTTCCTCACAGAGTGCCCAAAATATACAGATATCAGAGACCACTACTACCCCAAAATTAATCTTATATTTCCCCAATTTAACATTTGTAGCCCAACCCAAAAACTCAGCTTCATTCTTGGTGAAGAAGCCAAATGTGCAATTATTGCTGCAAGATTCATATCATCATGTCATCTCCTGAGGGACAGCCAGAGAGAAACACACACACACTCATAGCCCAAACACACACACATTAGACCTACACAAACAGCCAATAAACACACCACACACACACACACTCATAGCCCAAACACACACATTAGACCTACACAAACAGCCAATAAACACACACACACACACACACACACACTCACAGCCCAAACACACACACATTAGACCTACACAAACAGCCAATAAACAACACACACACACACTCATAGCCCAAACACACACACATTAGACCTACACAAACAGCCAATAAACACACACACATCCCAAACCACACACACACACACAGCCCAAACACACACACATTAGACCTACACAAACAGCCAATAAACACACACAGCCCAAACACACACACACACACACACACACACAGCCCAAACACACACATTAGACCTACACACATCTAGGTAATGTATATATGTATATAATGTTCACATGACTAAGTTCAGTTGTTATATGATTTCTGTATTATTATCTTTTATTTATTATAATTATTTATTTATTTATTAATATTATTTTACTAATTATATTATTTTTATTTATGATTTGCTATGTCTAGCCATGTGTTTATATAATATTGCCTTTTTATTTAGTTTCATTGTTACTATTATTTTCTCTAGGCTTTTCTAAATGTTCAGATATTGTAAATCATTTTCTGTTGTTTTAATGCTTTGGCAATACAAAATGTATGTTTTTGTCATGCCAATAAAGCTTTCTGAATTGAATTGAATTGAATTGAGAGAGAGAGAGAGAGAGAGAGAGAGAGAGAGAGAGACAGAAGAGAGAGAGAGAGAGAGAGAGAGAAGAGGAGAGAGAGAGAGAGACAGCTGCTGTGTGTTTGCTGCTCAATATGTCTATCTGTTATCATAGAAGAGAAGACACTCCGTCTGCCCTGAGCTGATGTTCCCAGCACATGTAGATTATATTATGACATATTACCCCTTTATATTACTTTTGACCGTATTGTGGTGCAAAAAACGTGCCTAAAGTGTAAGCGCGGAAAAATGGAAGTCATAAGAATGCAGATCATATTTATTTAGTGTCAGCATGAAGTTGCAGTTTTACCATACATGAATTACACTTACGAGTAACAGCAAAATGCTGCAAATCATGTTTTCTTGCGCTTGAGACGCGATTTACACCTTTACAAATCTTCTCTTGCGCTTGCAAATTTAATTTACGCTTGCAGTCTTATGTACACTTTCACTAATCTTACCATACGCATGCAAATCTTTATGACGTAAAAATACTTTCATATCCCCAGCTTTCTGTGTTCCGGCTGTCTGACGCGCGTGCACGCGCCCGCCGCCGCTCATACGGTATTATAATCTTAACACAAGACGGACTCGTATGCAAAAATGGAAATGCTCGCGTGAATCGATTAGTTGTTGCAGCCCTAATTAATACAAAATATATGTAAATTAAATTAAAACATTTTTGCAAAGAAATGTTACATATTTATACAAATGTGATGTAAATGTAAAATCTAAAATATATTTTGGGAAACCCTGTATTAAAAAAAGTATGTAATAATTACATTGTAAATTACAGTAATATGATTTTTTTTTTATAATTTGTTGAGTGTAATAACAATAGCTATGTACATACTACTTTTTAAAGTTAAACATGTAAATGTGCCATTAAATTATTGAAATACTTACTTAAAATCTCAGGGGGTACTTCAAGTAAATAATGTAGGTCCAATGGGTTCGCCGGACAAAAATAGGCTATAATACTGGAGAGAAAAAAACGTTTTCAAAAGCATCCCCACTTCTGCTTTTTTCACAAATCACAAAAAAGTGCTACATCAGCATCAGTCAGATCAGGTTAGGCCTAGAAAAGCCCAAGGGGTGAATGCTTTTCCTCCAAAAAAGACATCTACACCGTGAAATAAATCCGACAGCTTAGAAAGACTAGTATGTGTATTCCCAGGGAACACACATACTGAAAAAAGTATAGCCTGAATGCACTGAATGGATAAAAGCGTCTGCTAAATGCACAAATGTAAGACCAGACTGACTGCTGCGTCGACGCCAGGAGCTCCGCGCGAAGATGTACTTTGCAGGGGCGGATCTAGGGGTGTGGCCAGAAGGGGATTGGCCCCATTTGAAATCTGATTGGCCCCTGAAGTGCCCCTGTCCTGTCACTCATCGGTGATTTACGTTAGCGTTAAGTCGTTTGAAATTCAACCCGTGCAGCGCAAGCTTTGCATGTAAATATGAAGGTACACGTGTATAGCCCTGACTGATTTAAAATTGTAATTGTGGGCACCCCTGAAATAGGTTGCGTCATTGACATTAACAGACGTTACAAAAC
Source organism: Oxygymnocypris stewartii (assembly GCA_003573665.1). Lineage (NCBI taxonomy): Eukaryota > Metazoa > Chordata > Actinopteri > Cypriniformes > Cyprinidae > Oxygymnocypris > Oxygymnocypris stewartii. Next base: position 769 of record QVTF01010681.1, on the reverse strand, counting down.
ACCGCTCATATTAAAGTATTTCATTCCAAAGCTACTTTTTGTCATGTCTATTTAGTACTTTTATCTCTAATTCAAAACAATGATAACTTTAAATTAGCCTATCTTTAATAATAACTTCATGTAATAAATGAATGCAATTAATTTGAGATATGTTTAATTGACCGACACATTATATAATTCATTAGATTTATTTTTAAATCATGATAATCGAAGGTTACTGTGTAACATGTACATAACAAAATGGCAATGATAAAAAATTAAAACATTTAATTAACCAAATTGAAGTGACAGTGTTTAACAGGTCTTTTTAGCTTTTGTGTTTCTAATATTGTGCAAAGTAGTACCATATTGTTTAATTTGTTTTATAAAAATAATTTTTAAAAGAAGAGGAAGGACATTTTTTGCCTTAACTTTAGCCCATTTCTTTACATGAAAATGATGTTTTCCAAGTAAAATAAATAGTTGTGTAGGAAAATAAATTGGAGTATAAGTTGTGTTCACACACTTAGTTGGGCGGCAACCAATCAGAATGTAGAAGTCCTGCTCGAGAGGATCCAGAGAACACAGATCGAATGCTTATCATGTATTTAAAGGAGCAAAAGCAGACTGACACAAGTAGAGTATAGGTTAACCTCATGAAATATTTAAAATGTGAAAGAAAGAAATTGATTGATGGAAACTTAACAATTATAGTTAATTATACAGGCATTCCCGAGTACCGTAATTGATGGGAAATATCGACGCTTCAACGCCAAGTGGTATGAAAGGT
>QVTF01010678.1:2500-20538 GCA_003573665.1 Oxygymnocypris stewartii | reverse complement strand
AATATCGGTTCTGCATATCAGTTATCGGGTACATAAACATGCAAATAATTGTTATCGGTATCGGTTATAAAAACTCAATATCGGTCGATCACTAGTGTGTGTGTGCGTGAGTGTGTGAGTGTGTGTGTGCGTGCGTGCGAGCGAGCGAGTGTGTGTGTGTGTGTGTGCACCCCTTGCACGCTGAAGTCAGACATTGTGATTGTAGTTTTAATGGCTTTAATGCAGTAAATAGTGAACACATCTGTAGTTTCAGAGAAAGGAAATACAACACCAAGCACTGTGGAAACTTCTGATGGAGCATTTTTACCGTCTCACGCTTCCGCTGAAGGCATATAATGGTTTCTAATGACGTCACTGATACATAACATTTTATGTATTGCTGTTTTTAACTCTCACTTGCTGTTTGGCGAGGGTTAGTTCTGTGCTTGTGGATGTTGTATAGCAGTGGTGTGAGTTACGAATGTCCGCAGATGATCCAGCTCATGATTAGTGCTGATATGAACGCTGACTGAGATAATGAATCTAATCATGTGTTTCTCAGTGATTGAGGCGAATCTGACCCGTGTTTCCAACACCTTGTTTTTCCTTTCCACCCCGTTCTTAGAGGAAAATCATCCGAGCGGGAAAGAGCTGCTAAAGAGCTTAGAGAGAGAGAGGTTCAAATCCACCTTACATAAGTGCAGCATCACATGACCGTGTTGTTGAGCGGTAATAACACATCTGAGCGTCTGTAATAATCACACACCGAGTGTTTTAGCAGTGAAATGGTCCAGGTGTGTTTGGAGTGACGTGCCCTCGTTCACCCCAGACCCGCTTTGACTCAAAGACCGATGAAGAGGATCATGCGTATCACAACAACCATCTTTACTGTAGCGTCACAGCACGCTAAATCTAACGTGTCCTGCGCGCGGCGCATGCTCACTCATGTGCTTTTCACTCATAAACAGCCCCAAGAGTTATGTTTGGCTTTTATAGAGGGTTCATTATTTAATTAAAAAAAAATTTTTTTTTTAAATAGTAAAAATATTTTTCATTTTGTAAGTATTTCTATAAATATTATAAGTATTTATTTACATTTTTAAAATGTTATTTTTAAATAAGAAAGAACAATTAGTTGTTCTATATTTCTAAATTATTTTTATTTCAGTTTTAGGTTTCTTACTTTCAGGTAGTAATTTTAGGAAACATATTTCAGTAATTCTTTTGTCTTAATTGCAATGAACAAACGGTTTTAATAGCTTAGTTTTAGTTAACGATAACTTGTGAATATTCGAAAGCAGTGCAGAGTCTGTAAATGGGTTCATGATGAAAGATGCTGTCAGTCCCGTTTGACGCTGAAGGTTTTGACAGTTTTATGAAACCAAAAACAATAAATGACTCTTGGGTTTGATTTTGATCTAACCGGATGCACCATGTTTTGCGCTAAAGGCAGCAGTCAGATGTGCTGAATCAACAGAAGTGTTGGATTTATTTGTTTGCAGCAGCGATGGAGCTGGTCTGTCAGCGTCAGGCCCTGTTTAACCACATCACCGTCTCCAAGAAGCGCCAGTGGCTCCAGCAGAGCTCGGTCACAGCGCCCCCTGCAGCCGAGGAGGAGCAAACACAAGCACTTCTGACAGACAGAGGTGTGGACTGTCCCCTCTGCTGGAGGTGGATCAAGAAAGAATTAGTTTCAGCGTGTTAATAATCCACACATCTGTCCACACACATCTTCTTTATCAAATTAAATATGACTACACTTAAGCGTGTTAATAATCCACACATCTGTCCACACACATCTTCTTTATCAAATTAAATATGACTACACTTAAGCGTGTTAATAATCCACACATCTGTCCACACACATCTTCTTTATCAAATTAAATATGACTACACTTAAGCGTGTTAATAATCCACACATCTGTCCACACACATCTTCTTTATCAAATTAAATATGACTACACTTAAGCGTGTTAATAATCCACACATCTTCTTTATCAAATTAAATATGACTACACTTAAGCGTGTTAATAATCCACACATCTGTCCACACACATCTTCTTTATCAAATTAAATATGAGTACACTTAAGCGTGTTAATAATCCACACATCTGTCCACACATCTTCTTTATCAAATTAAATATGAGTACACTTAAGCGTGTTAATAATCCACACATCTGTCAACACATCTTCTTTGTCAAATTAAATATGACTACACTTAAGCGTGTTAATATCCACACATCTGTCCACACACATCTTCTTTATCAAATTAAATATGAGTACACTTAAGCGTGTTAATAATCCACACATCTGTCCACACACATCTTCTTTATCAAATTAAATATGACTACACTTCAGCGTGTTAATAATCCACACATCTGTCCACACACATCATCTTTATCAAATAAAATATGACTACACTTAAGCGTGTTAATAATCCACACATCTGTCCACACACATCTTCTTTATCAAATTAAATATGAGTACACTTAAGCGTGTTAATAATCCACACATCTGTCCACACACATCTTCTTTATCAAATTAAATATGACTACACTTAAGCGTGTTAATAATCCACACATCTGTCCACACACATCTTCATCAAATTAAATATGACTACACTTAAGCGTGTTAATAATCCACACATCTGTCCACACACATCTTCTTTGTCAAATTAAATATGACTACACTTAAGCGTGTTAATATCCACACATCTGTCCACACACATCTTCTTTATCAAATTAAATATGAGTACACTTAAGCGTGTTAATAATCCACACATCTGTCCACACACATCTTCTTTATCAAATTAAATATGACTACACTTCAGCGTGTTAATAATCCACACATCTGTCCACACACATCATCTTTATCAAATAAAATATGACTACACTTAAGCGTGTTAATAATCCACACATCTGTCCACACACATCTTCTTTATCAAATTAAATATGACTACACTTAAGCGTGTTAATAATCCACACATCTGTCCACACACATCTTCTTTATCAAATTAAATATGACTACACTTAAGCGTGTTAATAATCCACACATCTGTCCACACACATCTTCTTTATCAAATTAAATATGACTACACTTAAGCGTGTTAATAATCCACACATCTGTCCACACACATCTTCTTTATCAAATTAAATATGAGTACACTTAAGCGTGTTAATAATCCACACATCTGTCCACACACATCTTCTTTATCAAATTAAATATGAGTACACTTAAGCGTGTTAATAATCCACACATCTGTCAACACACATCTTCTTTGTCAAATTAAATATGACTACACTTAAGCGTGTTAATATCCACACATCTGTCCACACACATCTTCTTTATCAAATTAAATATGAGTACACTTAAGCGTGTTAATAATCCACACATCTGTCCACACACATCTTCTTTATCAAATTAAATATGACTACACTTCAGCGTGTTAATAATCCACACATCTGTCCACACACATCATCTTTATCAAATAAAATATGACTACACTTAAGCGTGTTAATAATCCACACATCTGTCCACACACATCTTCTTTATCAAATTAAATATGACTACACTTAAGAGTGTTAATAATCCACACATCTGTCCACACACATCTTATTTGTCAAATTAAATATGACTACACTTAAGCGTGTTAATAATCCACACATCTGTCCACACACATCTTATTTGTCAAATTAAATATGACTACACTTAAGCGTGTTAATAATCCACACATCTGTCCACACACATCTTTGTCAAATTAAATATGACTACACTTAAGCGTGTTAATAATCCACACATCTGTCCACACACATCTTCTTTGTCAAATTAAATATGACTACACTTAAGCGTGTTAATAATCCACACATCTGTCCACACACATCTTCTTTGTCAAATTAAATATGACTACACTTAAGCGTGTTAACAATCCACACATCTGTCCACATACAAATAGTTATGTAATTTTTTTTCAGTTTTAGTTTTATTTCAGTTAACAATTCTAGTATTTGAACTTAATAGCTTTCCTGTAGCTCAACTGGTAGAGCATGGCGTTAGCAACGCCAAGATCATGGGTTCGATTCCCAGGGAAAGCAAGAGCTGATAAAATATAGAAACTGTAACTTCAATGCAATGTAAGTCGCTTTGGATAAAAGCATCTGCTAAATGCATAAATGTAAATGTAAATAACTGCATTCATAAAAAATAAAAAAAGATTTAGCATATATTTTTAGTCATTTAGTGCTTTTGTCATTTTATTGTATTTTTGTATTTCTAAATAGTTGTATTTATGTATTTTTAATTCATTAATATTTCCATTTTAGCTTAATTCCCTAATTTCAGTTCTAGAAACATTTCTAATTTTAATTTACTTTAGGTTTGACATCTAATACTTATAATGACTATAATATATTATATTATACTAATAAATGCTATATTTACCGTAGTGCTAATATTCTTCTTCAGCTTTATCTCTGATGTTTTTGGCAGTTATGTGCTGTGTTTGATGTCTGCAGAAGCACGTCCTCGTCGTCTCCCGCTGACCGCGGCTAAAGTCAAACACGGCCGCCGGACCGACCCGGCCGAGGAGAACGACGCTGACGACGAGGGCGAGATCTGGTACAACCCCATCCCGGAGGATGAAGAGGCCGATCCCATCATCAGAGTCCAGACGAGACGAGCGGACGCAGACGAAACACAGACGCAGGAGGAGAGCCGAGCCGCAGGTACAGCTTCAGCAGCAAGCGTACTGGACAAAACATTATTCATATCCGTGTAAGGAGCGTGAGGGCTTTTTGGGATAAATGAAGGCAGAAATTAAACTTTCTAATTTCAGGTTTGCATGAAAAATTAAAATGTGAGTTTTCTGATTAAAAACTGCAATTGTGATAAAAAAAAAAAAAAATGTTTGATGTAGGATTTAAATATTTGACATTCAAAAATTGCTAATAAATTTCACAAACAATTAGAAGGAAATGACGAAGTAACACTTTGAATTAAACGTGAATTTTTTTGAAGTAGATTCTCTGAATTCAATTCTCATTTACTTGTAAAACATACTTTTTATTTGCATGCATGCTTTGGTAAAGCTTCACTGTGTGACTATATATAAAAAAGACTATTACAATAATAATAATTATAACAACAAACATTTTTATTATTATCATTTAATTCTATTACTATCATTAGAAATATTACTTTAGTAATATTTGACTGTAAAATAATAATAAGAACAATTTTTGTATTATTATCATTTAATTATATTACTATCATGAGAATTATTACTTTACTAATATTTGACTAAAATAATAATTACAACAATTTTTGTATTAATATAATTTAATTATATTACTATCATGAGAATTATTACTTTACTAATATTTGACTAAAATAATAATAACAACAATTTTTGTATTATTATAATTTAATTATATTACTATCATGATAAATATTACTTTACTAATATTTGACTGTAAAATAATAATAAACAAATCATTTATTTATATTACAAAAATGATAAATTTTACTTTAGTAATATTTTACTGTAAAATAATTTAAAGAAAAAAATACATAATAATAATAATTGTATTTTAAACATGAACATTTATTCTTAAATGTGATTTTTTTTAAGCAGAAAGAGCTAAAGAGTATTTTCTTGTAAAATTTACTCCAAAAAATAAAATACATAAACATTTTGTACAATTTTTGCTTGTTTGTAAGGATGCACAGTTTTGCCCCAATAAAAAATATTAAAACAAATAAGACATGAAATAAAGAATATAATAATAGTAGTAGTATGTGTTTACAGAACAACAGTATTGTAATACTAATATTGATCTCCTTAATGGTTTACGTTTCCTAATCTTCAAACAATGTTAAAACACTTTTATTTTGATGATTTTGGTTGAGTTTCTGACTGTGTGTGTGTGTGTGTGGGTGGTGTGTGTGTGTGTGGTGTGTGCACTCGTGCGTGTGCACGTGTGTGTGTGTGTGTGCACTCGTGCGTGTGCACGTTGTGTGTGTGTGTGTGTGTGTGTGTGTGTGTGCGCGCGCGTGCACGTGTGTATTTTAGGCTCTGTTCTGAATGCTGTGTTGTGTTCCATTCCGGAACTTTCCTGGTGTGTTGTTGGTTTTAGCTCCTGGCTGCATGTGCGTCCCAACACCCCTCTGAAACATGAGCCACACAAACTGAGCGCTCGCTCACCTTTTACATTAGTGATGACATAGAGAAGGCAATATTACCCACAATCCCATGGGTGGCAGGTAACCGGATCTGAGTGTGGTGTTGCGAAAGGCAGCCGTCCACCCTGACCGTGTGTGTGTGTGTGTGTGTGTGTGTGTGTGTTTGCATGTGCGCGTTATGCAAATACATAAAGGCAGCTAGATTTCCCAGCATACTACTGTTGAATTAAACCGGTTCTATCTTAACACATCTGACAGAGACTATTTCACAAACATTGTAAATGAGGCTTTGAACTCTGTATTTGTCATTAAGGTTGGCTGTTGTTTTGATCTGTATTTGGATACCTGCTATCTTTCCAAACTGCTGAAATATCAGCCATTGGTTGAAGCCATCCATCAACTTGACTATCAGAGTAAGTGAATTACTCCAGTGTTTGGAAGTTTAGGTCATGTGCACAAGAATGTGATTAAAGGACTGCGGTTGGGTGGATTGCAAAAAGACTCGCAACATTCTGTTGAGTTGCAGCCATTATAGGGAGTATGCAAATATGGAAACGGAGATGTTTTGTCTATCCTTGATATCCTCTTGTTAAATATTATAAATATAAGGACTTGAATGTATGTTAGCCATATGCACCTGTTATCTTGCAAACTGACTTCCTAAGGTATTTGGATTCCGTGTATGATGTTTGTCTTGTGGATCCAAATAAAAAGAAAGTGTGTGTGTGTGTGTGTGTGTGTGTGTGCGCGCGCGCGTTGTTTGTTTTGTGTATGCGCTCGTGTTTGTTTGTTTGTTTGTGTGCGTGCGTGTGTATGTGAGTGTATGCGTGCGTGTGTTTGTGAGTGTGTGCGTGCGTGTGTTTGTGAGTGCGTGCGTGTGTGTGTGCGCGCCCACGCTTGTTTGTTTGTGTGTGCGCGTGTTTGTGTGCGTGTGTGTGCGCTCGTGTTTGTTTGTGTGTATGTGTGTGCGCGTGTTTGTGTGCGTGTGTGTGCGCTCGTGTTTGTTTGTGTGCGTGCGTGTGTATGCGTGCGTGTGTTTGTGAGTGTATGCGTGCGTGTGTTTGTGAGTGTGTGCGTGCGTGCGTGCGTGCGTGCGTGTGTGTGTGTGTGTGTGTGCGTGCCTGCGAGTGTATGTGAGTATGCGTGTGTGTGTTTGTGTGCGTGCGTGTATTTGTGAGTGTGTGCGTGCCTGCGTGTGTGTGTGTGTGTGTGTGTGTGTGTGCGTGCGTGCCTGCGTGCGCAAATTTGCAGTGGCTTGGAAAGTTCAGAAGTAATTCCTGAATTTGAATTTAAATTGTAACATGATGCAGAACTGTCATTCTAACTTGAATTTAAATAAGGAACATTTAAATGGAATGAAATTCAAATATATTCATGTTACTGCTTTACATTTACCGTTTAACTATACCTTTTGATACCAGGATAAATATTTACATTGAAATTCGTATTTAAATTTGATGTCAATATATTTGATGTATTTATTTGATTTATTTGTATGTGCTTGTATAATGTATAATAGGTCTTTACATTCAAAATTAAGTTATCAGATCATAATCATAACTGTTAGAAATTTTTTACACATCTATAGAAATTTGTATTTAAAGCTATAATAATATAAAATATATAATAATATAATTGAATATATAATCACACACACACGCATGTATGTGTACACTTTATATATGTATATTAGCAGTGGATAATGTTGGAAGATCACTTATTTTCACACAGTTTTTCTGTTCAACAAATTATATTTTATAAAGCATAATACATTTTCAAATAAAAAATGTGTGACTATAAAATTATCTGGAAAAAATGTTTTGTAAAACAGTATTGCACTTATACAGGTACATCTAAAAAAAATTGAATATCATGAAAAAGGTTGATATTTTTGTCATTAATTTCAGAAAGTGAAACCCATATAATATATAGATTCATTACACATAGAGGGAAATATTTCAAGCCTTTAGTTCTTGATTTCTTTATGATTATGGCTTACAGATAATGAAAACCCAAAATTCAGTGTCTCAGAAAATTTGAATATTACATAAGATCAATAAAAAAAGGATATTTTAAACGGAAATGTCAGGCTTCTGAAAAGTACAGCCCAAATCATCACTGACTGTGGAAACTTCACACTGGACTTCAAGCAACATGGATTCTGTGTCTCTCCTCTCTTCCTCCAGACTCTGGGACCTTGATTTACAAATTAAATGCTAAATTTACTCTCATCTGAAAAGAGGACTTTGGAGCACTGAGCAACAGTCCAGTTCTTCTTCTCTTTAGCGCAGGTAAGATGCTTCTGACGATGTTTCTGGTTCAGAAGGGCTTGGTAGCTCTTTTCCTGAAGATGTCTGAGCGTGGTGACTCTTGATGCACTGACTCCAGCTTCAGTTCACTCTTTGTGAAGCTCTCCCAAGTGTTTGAATCGGCTTTGCTTGACAGTATTCTCAAGCTTGCTGTCATCAATGTTGCTTGTGCACATTTTCCTACACAATTTCTTTCTTCCAGTCAACTTTGCATTTAATATGCTTTGATACAGCACTCCTTGAACAGCCCCCCCTTCAGTAATGCCCCTCTGTGACTTACTCTCTTTGTGTGTCAATGATCGTCTTCTGGACCGTTGCCAAGTCAGCAGTGTTCCTCATTATTATGGTTTCAAAGAACAAGAGATACACACAATTTATACTGTATGGATGGTCATTTATTGAAACTCAAATGTAAATATTATAATATTTTGAGATACTGATTTTTGACTTTCATTAGCTGTAAGCTCTAATCATAAAAAATAAAAATAAAAACTCTTTAAAAATGTTTTACTTTACATGTAATGAATCTAAACTATATGAAAGTTGCACTTTTTGAAATAAGTTACAAGAAAAAACTTTCACCATATTCAAATTTTAGATGTACCTGTATTATAGAAATATAATCAAAATGTGTTTTACATTCTTAGTTAGGGAATAAAGCCTTACAAATGAATAATTATTTATTTTATTATTGAATCATTTTAGAGCTTTTGTTGGATGATTGGCTGCCTATTGTGTTACTCGGTTTGAATTTCATTCAATTGTAATTCAGTAAATTCCTCTTCCTGTCATTTCTATTCAAATTCCAATTCAACATCTTGTGGGGTGTGAGCATTTCAATTCCACACTCATTAATTAAATGAGAGCCTTAAAGTATCAACGTCTAATTTTGCCGTGTGTGTGTGTGTGTGTGTGTGTGTGTGTGTGTGTGTGTGTGTGTGTGTGTGTGAGAGAAACAGAGCTTTGTTCTGCGGTTCTAAATTAAGCTCTTGAATCATTTAAAGAGAAGATCTGTGATCAGTTCAACATATCAGACTTCACGGTCTCAGATAAATGCTCCAGTTTTCTCTCTGTCACTAATGGCACTGTGTGTGTGTGTGTGGTGTGTGTGTGTGTGGTGTGTGTGTGTGTGTGGTGTGTGTGTGTGTGTGTGTGTGTGACCGATTCAAGGCTGTAAAATGTCTTCTGACACTCTATAATTAGTGTGACTAGTGACCAGATCAGTCCACTCACCACCTGTCACAATCAAAAATGTAAAATAAGTGCACACAGTCAGTGAGTGTTATCAACAACATTTTATTCTGCAAATTACTTTATATTAATACAAGTTCGTTTTTTATGATATAAAACCTTTAAATAAATCTAGTGTTTTGATTAGAGATGCTGTATTCTGAGTGGACGAGAGCAGGGGTTTGTGTGTTTTGGAATGCAACCTTGCCTCCTAATTTGGCCCCCTGAGACTCTCTCATGTGTGTGTGTGTGTGTGTGTGTGTGTGTGTGTGTGTGTGTGTGTGTGTGTGTGTGTGTGTGTGTGTGTGTGTGTGTGTGTGTGTGTGTGTGTGGTTTAAGATTTGCTCATGTTTCTGAATGAAGTCCCTTTTGCTCAATAAAGGCTACATTTATTTGCTCAAAATACTGTAAAACATTGTGAAATATTACAATTCAAAATAATTGTTTTCTGTGTGATTAAAATGTATTTTAAAATGTATTTTATTGCTGTGATCAAAGCTGTATTTTCAGCATCATTACTCCAGTCTTCAGTGTCTCATGATCTTCAGAAATCAGTCTAATATACTGATTCGCTGCTCAAGAAACATTTCTGATTATTATAAATGTTAAAAACAGTTGCTCTGGCAAATATTTTAATATCCCTAAAATGACCTCTTTCAAATCTTATTCACACTTGCATTCAGTTCACATGGACTATTTGCATATTTACTTATATATAAGTAATTGGTGGCATTTGATTATATTGTGAAAAGTGGACTATGATATTGTTGGTACACATATTGTTCTCCCGCCCACATGGCCTTGGTGACATCAGCAGAATGGAATTTCAGAGACAAAAAAAAGTGGACTTTTTTTTTCTTCAGAATAGCATGCATTGATAAACAGCAAACTAGATACATGTAAGCTGTTAAGCCTTCAAATTGTGCTATTGGATTCAGCGAGTATTTCCGACCCGGTTTAGTCTGACAGAATTTAAAGAGGTTGTGTCCTAAAGCACTCCAAAACACAAAAAATATAAGTAAATTATAACAAAATCTTCATATTAAAGTGAACTGTGCTTTTAAATAGACACCACACTTGCGATGCCAAATCGTGAACCTCTGCCCCATCTCCTCCACATCAATCTTTCTCAAAACAGTATTTCTCTTTCTCCTTGCCTCTCTCTTTTTTGGTCTCTTCACACTGGCATGCCTCTCTCTCTCTCTTTAACAGAATCAAGTCTTTGTTTTATCTGGGCGGGTAAGTATCAGATCAAACGGCGAGTTTTGAAGGAGGCCCTGAACTGTGGCAACAGAGCCGCTGTTGTAGTAAAGCAGATGAACATGGCCATGTGATCAGAGAGAAAGAGAGGGTGAGGTAGAGGAAGGTTGCATGTTCAAGAAATCAGATTTTTCCACCATTCAATAATGACTGCGGGCTGCGGAGATAACTGCATCCCAGGTTCAGAAGTCTCTCATAAAAGGAAATCTACTAATCGAGAGAGCAAATTATACTGAGGCTGATGGAGTGATTTAACCACAGTGCTCTTGGCCAATGGAAGGTCTGGTTTATCGCTCCACTCTGGAATGTTCCACAGATGTTCTTTGTTTTTGATGTATGTGACTGAGTTGGAAAGGGACTTTTTGGGATAGATGTAGTTATTATGGCGTGTATGTGCATAGAGCAAAGGGGAAATCATGTGGACTAAACGGGAGCGAACAGGCCAGAAGCAATAGGAAAGAATTATGGATCAAATTGTCTAGTTACTGGGGTTGTTTTGAGCACGCAACAAGAGTTTTGGTTAGGTAAAGGAACAATTGATGACATGTTTTTGAAGAACTGAAGATATAAGAAGTGTTTATTACATACGTTAATTATTCTGCTTATTTCCATGTGTACATGTTTATATCATGTGACATTTTTTAAGTCCTTAAAGCACTCTTGTTTGTACAGCTTCCACCAATTAAGTATCTTGCTTTGAATAATCCAAATCGCTGTTACTTTTTTGAAAGAATTTGGCTTGAATCCTTGAAGCATCTATCAACTAATCCAAATAAATCCAAATTTATTTATCTTGTGGTATAAGATTATCTTAAACCATATACCCACAAAGGGTATCGAGTTCATTTAAGGGTCAGCTAAGATCTGGGGGTCAATGACTTGGTCAATGTACTAATTAAATCCTCATTTTTCATTCCACAGTTCCTTCAGAGCAGCCCACTGGTGGACTTTCTCCCTCTTCTAGTCCCAACCCAGCTAAAAGGAGCACTACTATGAACTGGTCTTTTCCTGATAAAATCAAGTCACCACGGACTGTCCGAAAACTCTCTATGAAGATGAAGAAACTGCCTGATCTGAGTCGGAAGCTTAGCGTTAAAGGGAACCCATCTAGCAATGTGGCTATCAGCAACAGCCAATCAGAACCCAGGGCTCACTCAACAAGAGCCAATGGGATGGCAGAGCTGGGCCAGTCCCAGTCCAGACTGTCCCCGGCAGGTGTGACAACTGCATTGGCGAGTGGTAATGTGATCTGGTGGTACCATTTGGACAGTAGTGTTTCTATGCAGCACAACTTCGATAAGAGGAGGAGCAACAGCGGTGGCGTTCCCAAATCGGCCAGTAAAGGAGGTTACCTAAGCGATGGTGACTCGCCCGAACTTGTCGCCAAATCAGGAAAGCACGGAAATTCAGAAAGAAAGAGCGGTAAAGCCCGGGATCCCAATGGGAACGGCGGAAGTCAGAGGCTCCCTGGCACGGAGCTGGATATCGATGCCTTCCGTCCGTATAGTTTCTCTGAGCAGCCAAAGTGCCTAACGTACATCTCTGGACTAATGAGTCTGCATTTCTATGGCGCAGAGGACTTGAAGCCACTGCGGGCTGATTCCCGCGACGTCTACTGCGCAATCCAGGTGGACTCTGTCAACAAAGCTCGTACGGCCTTGCTTACCTGTCGGACAGCCTTCCTGGACATGGATCACACCTTCAACATTGATTTGGAGAACGCTCAGCACCTCAAACTTGTCGTTTTCAGTTGGGAGTCCACACCACGAAGGAACCGGGTGTGCTGCCATGGGACTGTGGCTCTCCCGGCCTTGTTTCGTGTGCGTAAGATGCACCAGCTTGCAGTCCGCTTGGAACCACGTGGAATGATGTACGTGAAGCTGAGCCTCATGGAGCAGAGGCAGAACTCTCTTGATGGCCAGAAGGGGGATAAGAAAACTCAGGTGTTTGGCGTAGAGGCTCGGCGCGTGGTGGAACGGGAAGCCTCTGGATTAATGGTTCCACTGCTCATCGAGAAATGCATCTCTGAGATCGAGAGGAGGGGTTGTCAGGTGAGTGAGTTGAGCAGATCTTTATTGTTATTTAACCTGCATGCATTTCCAAACTAAATCTTTAAAGGTGAAGTGTGTAATTCTTTTGATGTCAGTACTTCACAAAGTAGGCCTACTATTCAAGTTTAATCTGCAACTATATGTAAGCAATTTCTATGTTGACTTTCTAAAGAGTGCCACACTCTGGCAACTTAAAGTCCTATGAGAGTTTGAAACATTGACTGTCTGAAGATTGTCGCACTGTGGCACCTTCAAAAGTGTCCTAGATGTGTTTGAGACATTGTGTTTCTGATAAGTGTCACAATGGTTCACCTTCAAAAGAGTCCTAGAAGAGTTTGAGACATTGACTGTCTGAAGAGTGTCACATTGGTTCACCTTCAAAATAGTCCTAGATGTGTTTGAGACATTGTGTTTCTGATAAGTGTCACAATGGTTCACCTTCAAAAGAGTCCTAGAAGAGTTTGAGACATTGACTGTCTGAAGAGTGTCACAATGGTTCACCTTCAAAAGAGTCCTAGGAGAGTTTGAGATGGGACTACCTTTGATGGGTCAGAAAGAGCAGTAAGAATGTTTGGGACACTTGCTTGTGCCTTAAAGTGTATTTCCATGTCTTCGTTCAGACTGCAGGCCCAAAAGTGGCCTACATACAATTTATACTCATATGTGAGTAGTGTGAACAGCACAAACAACGTGTAATCTGATCTTTCCAATTCTGGTTTGGGCCACTTCCATATGTCATCCTAAGTCCAATGTTTTGCAATGCTACCTCAGTCTGAACAGTCATATCAGAATTCATGGTACTTTTTATGTCACTTTGGATGATGGGAGTCACTCCAGAGGTTTTACGTACAAGTAAGTTTCTTGGTTACTCGGTTAATATGGAAGACAGCTGCAAAGTTAGTCAGTGAAGGGACAGTGTGGTATGCATAAGTATTATGATGACAGCTCTCTACATGCAAAACTAGAGGGACAACTGTATGGGAATAGATTTGCTCTCTTTCTCCTCATCCTTGTCTGGCTTCCATCCCACATCACCTCATAAATAAATGTGTAAACGCTGACTTCAGTGGCCTCCATGTTCTTTTGCACACATGGGTCATTTTAGGACCGTTACTAGTTTACACTTAAATCTGATATTGGCCACATTTACAAAATAATATAAACAGCCAGAACTGAACACTAAGGGTTGGAGTGTGAACGTAGCCAATGAGTCTCTTTAGTTATTCGTTATGCTTTGGTTAAAGTGAGCTCGCCAACCATTCTAAAGTCCTTGTCCATCCATGGACATTACACACTCACACAAACAAGCTTAGCAAGGCCTCTTGGTGGTTTGTGTGCACAGGCATATTGCCAAAGCCCTAGCCATTCATCTCCGTTATACACACACACACAACCTGTCTCTGTTACAGTGTCACCCAGAGTTTAATGCTGTTCTCGTCCATTCATCCCACCAAGTGTGTCTGCCGTCAACCCACAAAACAACTCTGACTGCTGTTCTCAGATCAGATTTACCCCTGCAGTTCAATACTCACACATGGAAGATCTGATTCTAGATCAGCTGAGAGAGAATTTCAGCCCCTATCGATGTAAAAAAAAAAACAGCTTGTAGGTCCTTTGGGAAGGCTGTAAAGTTCTGCTGGTATGATGAGGGTGATTCTCTCAATCAAGTCTTAGGCTCTTGTCAGCCTCTGTATGCTAAATCTGCAGCTCAAGCCCATATATCTGATTCTTATATCCGCATATCAAACGAAGCATGGTTTTTCTTACTCATGCGCTGCTCCCAAGTTGCATTGCTGTGCCGTCATCACTTTTTTGAGACGATGCATGTATATTTATTTGTATGCATTCATGCAATTGTTTATGAATTTATGTATGCATTGTTTATGCATTAATGCCTTGGTTTATTTTTGTAATTATTTATGCATAAATAGTGACGAGTGCAGCATAGTTGTTTAATGCAATGATTATTGCATACTTCATACTGTTGAATGCTATTTTAAGCTTTTCCTCATTTTTATTTATTCATGCATTTATGCTTTTCCTTCTTTTTTTTAAAGTATACGCTACATACTGTGCAGTATGTAAGTGCTCTAGCCGCCAAACAACACTACACTACACTACTGAAACTAAAAATGTTCAGAAGCTAAAGTATGTGGGATTCCTGTTACCAGAGATGCACAAATGTGCAATTATTGTATTTATTTTTGAGATGATAATTGGATACTTCTTGCCAATGTAAATATTCTTGGTCATGTGACAGCAACATAGCACACTGCTATTTAAGACAGTAATGTACTGTATACTGGAGTTTATACTGTGGAATTTGCTGTAGCCTAGCCTAGTGGTTGTTATATATTGTAATGCATTCAGTTCACTGAATTAGTATTTATCTTAAACTTGGTTTAAGGTCAGAGCTTAGCTGCTTACTGTATGGAGTTTTTTAATAAAGCCTGAAGTCAGTATAGTTTTTGTTAAGAAAGCATGATATACACAGCTCACAAAAGCTAGAGGAATGTCCTTTGGACGCAGGAAAACCACCAAACTGGATGGGTAAATGATTAGCCGTGTGCCGTGAGGGTTTTTCCGCAACCCTTCTTGCCTGTTTAAAGGAATAGTTCACCTAAAAAAATGAACATTTTGTCTCTTTTGTTTCTTATATACAAAATATTCTCTCTTTCACACAACACATTTTTTGGTGAATTATTCCTTTGAAGTCATAACTTTAAATCGTACTTTCCGTGCCTCAAAGTTTTGAGTTATGAGAGTCATTTCAAATTGTTATTTTTACAAATTAGCCTGTGACCTCTAAAGTTAGACCTACTAAAGAGCAGCTCCAGAGGCCAAGCGTTGAGTCTGTGTGGAGACGTTTGGCTTGTGCCCAAATTAAGAATTCCTCTTTGGGTTTAATGCGCATGTCCCGTTAGCGGCAGCGTGGTATCTGTGGTCAAATGCACATACAGGCGACGCTAAAACTGAAGATCAACCCAGAAGCAGGATGTGTTCTTCACTAGGGGAAGAACGGAGGAAGGTTTTAGTGGATTCAGGAAACTC
This sequence comes from Oxygymnocypris stewartii, assembly GCA_003573665.1. Taxonomy (NCBI): domain Eukaryota; kingdom Metazoa; phylum Chordata; class Actinopteri; order Cypriniformes; family Cyprinidae; genus Oxygymnocypris; species Oxygymnocypris stewartii. The sequence goes on along the minus strand of QVTF01010678.1, from coordinate 4,481 downwards.
TTCAGCTGTTTTTAACAAGACTGTGGTCAAGCTATTATTTCCTCTGGGTGACATTTTTAGAGTTGTCTCACACACATACACACACACACAAAAACACACACAAAACACACACAAAAACACAAAAAAACACACAAACACACAAAAAACACAAAAACACACCACACACACTGGTCTGAATTAAGCTGCTGTTTCACATTGCAGGGAATTTCTTCTGTTTATTGGAGCCTGTGCTGATAAATCATTGCAGAATGTGCTCGGCTGTGTTTGAGATTAAACGTTAGCTTTCTACATACGAAATTGTGTAATATATACTGTATATTAAATACTAACTTTGCATGTCTTTTATTTATGCATGTTTATTTTGCCTTTATGCATTTATATGCAAAAAATTATACTTTTTTTGTACATTTTCAAAATTGCATAGATACTCATTTACATTTACATTTATGCATTTAGCAGACGCGTTTATCCAAAGCGACTTACATTGCATTGCATTCAAGTTTCTACATTTTATCAGGTCTTGCTTTCCCTGGGAATCAAACCCATGATCTTGGCGTTGCTAACGCCATGCTCTACCAGTTGAGCTACAGGAAAGCTCAGGCTCATTCAAGTTGAGCACAATGCATTGTGGGATACAGCATTTCCCACTGTATTTTTTGGTTGTATACTGCACATTTTGGCAGAATAGTAGGTCATTAAAGATGTTTAGCAGTGCACAGCATTCAGGGTAGTATGGTATGTGAAGATGCCTGTCAGTATGCAACCGGTTCAATGTGTTGACTATATAATGCAGCAACTCAAGTGGACAGTGACATATGAACCGATTAAAAATGCTAAAGAGTCAAGCTTATTTGAGATTAGTGTCATTCACTGAATTCAACTGAAACATAGTGTTGTCAGTAAACGATGCATAATGCTTATTTATTTAAAAAAAGTATGCAGGCAGTTGCACCGAGTGCTGAATCTGATTGGCTCCCTCTGTTCTTAACTCCGCCCACAGCAGGCGGTAGAAGTCCTCTGTGGATGAATGTGTTGTGTACGTGCAGGTTTGTACTGCAGTTGTTTGTCAGACTGTTTTTGCGCAGGATTGCAGGTGTGAGCTGGGCCGGATCCAAGCCGGTTAAGACTCCGGATATTCCCATACCTGCAGTCTTTCCGACAGCTTACAGCTAATGTTTTTTGAGAATGGGATAATAAGGAGATGTGCTTCTACGTGCAAGCTGTCACTTGTGCAACAAAGAAGAGGCTTAGGTTAAAGACCTTTGCTAACCTATCTTGTAGTAGTACTGTACTAATATTGATCTTTATATAGAGATGCAAAACATTTTTAATCATTTATCTCTTAACAGGGTCCACATTTCACTTTTTCTCAATTGTGAGACCTTTTAGAAATTTTCCATAGCAAACATTTCCATCTGTATTTTGCATGATTTTTATTAACATAATCATTATTGTTTAAAAAAGTTACAAAAAATTGACTTAATGTATTGTTTATTATTATTATTATTATTGTTATATTTTATAGAAATATGCAACATATAGATACAAATATTAAAATAGTATCTAATTAATAATAATAATAAAATTACTTACAGATTAATAAATGGAATATTAAAAGAAAAATAATTATTATAATTGTTATTATTATTAATAATGAATCAATGATGATGGAATATGGTTTTGTTTTAATAATTTAAACTTTGTACTTATTATTAGTGTATTATTACTATTGTATTTTAATAATAAAATGTTGTTGTTATTATGATTATTGTTGCTATTGTTATTATCATTATTTTATATTTTAATAAAATGGTCAGGGTTGGGTTGTGGGGATGAAGCGAGGACTCAGTTGTGCAGAGTTATGGGCTTTTATTAATCAAAATATAAAACAAAAAAAACTACCCCATGGGGAAAAACAGGTCAGTAGGCTAGGACAGGACAGGGACCGGAGACAACAAGGGTATATTCAACAACGAAAGAC